>JARSSU010044022.1:0-47145 GCA_029619165.1 Eurosta solidaginis
GCGCATATTCTAAAATCTTTTGAAATATTTATACGCACTAAATAATTGTGAGAAATATACATAAAAACTCTAAATGTCAACTACAATTGAGCAGGACATCACAATGTTACTAGCACAGTTATTCGATGCGCTAAAAACATTGTACAAATACTTGTTTATAATAACATTTGTATAGGTGTAAAGAAGAATGGAGAAAAAATGTGACAAGAGCAAAAGTCAATATACGAGGAGAAGCGTCATAAATCTCGGTGTGAAAGGGTCGTTGGTAAATATTGACCACCTAAGCAACAAAAGAGCTCAGGCTTGGATCAATACAGCGGCACCAAACTGAAGAATGTGAGATGCCTAGGTTGTTATGTGTTACTGTGACTGTGTGTGCAGTATGTACATAACGTGATGAAATCACTCTTAAGATATGCAAATGGTGGCTAAAGCAGATATGAGACAACAATTAGCAGAGGTATAGAAGTGAGTTTGCTAATTCCACTAAGAAAAACGAGACGAGAGATGTAAACACACGCTCACTTAAACGCAGTGGAAGCTGCGATTAGTAGAAGAATCAGCACGAGCACACAATGCAACAAGCTCAAGAATCGCTGCGAAAGCACTAGTGTGACAGAAGTAAACACAAAATCGTGAAATAGCAGAGATGGTCAAGCGAAGCAGTGCAGCAAGTATGCGAAAGCGTTAGAAAGCGCAATAAAAATGACAATAAGAAAATTATTGAAAACCAATTAGTAATGAAAAATAAAAAAAGTATGCACAGAAAATAAGAGAAACAGCAATATTGAAGCCAAGGCATGTATGCAGCTGTAACAAAGCGTTGCCAGAAGATTAGAAAAAGTTGTTTCCCTTAATAGATTAAGCCAAATACAAACGCAAGGTGCTGAAACAAACAAAATGATCAAAAACTTGAAATGTCGATCCAAAGGAGTACAAATCTACAAATATAGTAGCAAGACAAAGCGGTGTAGTGATTGTAGAGAGTGCAAATGGACCATGATCGTAGAAAACTAAAAATGTATTGAGAACAGCCTCGGAAAATAACTACAATGTGGAAGATTCCTATGAAAGTGAAAACCAACGTTATTTAATGGTATAAATTTCAAGTATGATAATGATGAGCTTACCCAGAGAAATTAAACGGCAGAATAATTGTCTATCCGAAAAAAGATATAAAAAATTGTCACGCCAGTATGAAGTTAAAAAAAATGAGAAAATTTACTCTAATGCGTTACTTTGTGAAGTTGGAGGTGAAGCTTTATGAATATACTAGCGGAGAAAAGGCTCAAGGAGGCTGGAAGCGGTGCAGAGTATATGATGCAGTGCAAGTACATTATGTGTTTCAAATGCAAAGGCTTCAATCACAAAGCCAGTGACGCAAAGAAAAAGAAGTATGCACGAAATCGCTAAGGTGTGAGCACAAATATGTGGTATGCAATTAAAGAAAGCAATAAATAAATGCAAAACGCATCAGGCAATAAAGATTTAAAGTTAGGGACTGGACGAAAATCACCGATCCATGGACAGAATGTGTCCTGTGTATCAACAAAAACGCTCATAGCAAGGAAGAGGAGATGGGCTATTAGCAACCAACGAGGGATCTGTAAACCACAAAGCACAAGTCAAAAAATAAAACACAAACCTGGTAACAATGTGCTCAATTGGACTGTAATATATAACTTAATATTAATAGATTACAGCAAATAAGCTAGAGCCTGGAACATCTTATAGAAATAAAAAAAACCCAGCATTGTTTTATGCGCGGAACATGTACAACAGATAAAATCATGGATTCTGAGCTATGCATTGCCACATAGAAATCATCGCTGCGATACCACAGGAGGACATACAGGGAGTGTTCATGTAGTACTATGAAAAGTTACAATAAGCATAGTGTGTAATAAAGCTATTGACAGGAATCGTGTGGTGCATTGTCATTAAAACTTAAAAAAATATGCGTTAAAACTGGCAAATTGGTGTACTCTATCACCTCACAAATAGCAGTGATGCTGACTCATGACATACTTAAAACAAATGTCATCAATGAACACTCAGGGAATTCTGACAACATTATGATAGTTGGAGATTTTATACATAAGAGGAATATATCATCAAAAATACTCAAACAGATGATAAGTTTATTGCGAACAAATGGCTATGGGGTTACAAAGACATAAATTCAAAACAAGAATAACTGAAGCACTCCTCCTACGAAACTAGACTTACTCTTCAGCAATAATGAGCAAGTTAAAACTGAACCATGTAAGTGGATATAACATTTCGCTCATGAAACAATCATTTCAAAAGTACAACAGCTAAATATTGCAAAAATGAGAAAAGTGCTACTGTCAACCACAATGGGCAGTACTATAGCGCAGAAAATCTTTTAAATCTGCTGCGAAACGTGCGACTTAGCTCTGTGTCTCATGTAGGAAGTAAGAAACGATAGAAAACTGAGATTCCTGACAAATCATTTTAACTCGAGAGCTATGCAAGCATGACGTATGAGAAGAGGATCCAATGTACAACTGAGGAATAAGTGGTATGACCGTGAGCTAAGGGAACTGGCACCAAAAAGAAAAAATTGAATTCTATAATACTGCTAGAAAATACTGGCAACTGGGTGGAGTATAATGGCCATAAAACAAGATATTAAAAAAACTGTTATGATAAAAAGAAGAAATATATGGACGATAAAGTGCTCGATAGTGCAGGAGACATGAAGGAGGAGTGGAAGTCTTTACACATCTTGCTGAGCTCACCGATGACAGAAAGGTCGTTAGCAAAATAGTAATTAAAGGGGAAGGCCTCGAGAAGGAATACGATAATAGCCAATGCCCTAAATACATTTTTTTATACAGAGCATAGCTGAAATTAATGATAGCATTGAATATACCGATTGCGGCAGAAACAATGTGTAAATAATGTAATTGAAACTTTTCCAATTCAAACGACGTAGAGTTCGATGAATCTAATGAACATTTCTAAATCTTTTGAAAAAAATATGTGGAAAAAACGCTTTTGCGAGGGGGCCTATCTCTCGAAGATGCCATGCATTTACATTGATCACTTCTACAAAGATAGAATAAATGATATCAATAAACCGTAGCATTGTCCAAATGCTGGAAAGTATCAACTATATTACCTGCGGAAAAAGCCAAAAAATACAGTAAGCGCCAGAGGAACTGCGCCCAATTAAACGCTACCGCAGATGAAAAAATTTTATGGAAACGGTTGGTTAAAAAATCAAATTAGTGGCACAAATATCTAGATAAATACCAAAGGATTATACCTGAAACAATCGGGTTTAGGAAAAGCCATTTGCGAAACCGCACTGAATATGGTGATTGCGGATGGAAAGAGGAATAAATCGATAAGAAAGTTGTGATCTCAGTCTTTTAGACTTAAACGTGCTTTTGAAACTGAGGAAGAGAGGAACTGCGGAAGTTATGTGTAATAATGGGATAAGAGGAAACTCCTTGGAATGGTCAGAAGCTATTTGAGTAATAGAAAACAGAAGACTGATAAGTGGAGTGCAGTGTTCACGGTTGCTGATGTACATATGGAAGCTACCGCAGGTTCAGTAATTGCACCGCTATTGTTTACACTATATATTAACGATATAAAGACATGTTGAAATATTGCAACTAATTCGACTATTTGCGGATGATGATGATAACCATTAGTGGAAAGTGAGGGGCTTTGCTAGGTATCGAAAATGAAAGAAAGACTTAGACGCCTTTAAAAATGGCATATGCCATAGAAAGTTGAAAGGGAACGTGGATAAAACCAAAAGTATGATATTTTGCAAAAATCAAAGGAATATGGGTGCCAATACCCTTAGCAAATTACTCTGAAGATAAGAAATGTTGAAATTCAGCAAGAGACAAGATCAAATACCTAGGAGTCTGCGATCGACAAAAACCTTATATTTGGAGAAAACATAAAATTATTTAGAAAACAAAATTGCAAAAAAAAAATTGGTGTTATGTACAGAAACTTTGTAAATATATTAGTCAACGACACAAATTATTAGTTATCGATCATTATTGAACCGCACTTTATTTAGTGTCCAACAATCCTGCTATTAGCAAATGACACACAAATAAAAAACTGCAGATACAACCAAAACAAGCGCAATGCGATTAATTTTAAAATTGTTCGCTATAGAAACACCCCCCCCCCAAAAACTACAAGCAAATATGTTAAACTGGCTCAGTGTAAAACAGTCGATTAGATTATTCACATTGAATTTTACATCATATGAAATTAGGAAATAACACCGAATTATTCCTGAACGGAGAATACATTTTAATCATGAATACATAACTATCGGAACTAGAAGCATGAGGCGAAATATAAGATGCCTAGAGCAAGAAGAACCGGAGTTCCGCGAAGAAGCTTTAAGAATATATAGGTTATTTAAACATGTACAATGAATTTACCAAATGCGATAAAAGGAATGTTAGCAGCACTGAGCGATGCTGCCATCTCTAAGCCGATGCTAAGCAGTGACGTGAATTCACATCCATAGATCAATCATTATGTATCTACATAAACGAAACAATAATTGCGTCTACACATATGTACCATGTACGTATACGAGCAGCGGAGAGTCAATGCACAAACACATGCATATATCTGAGATACTCCTATAAGTATGCAATGAGACAAACTATAAAATTGTGCAATTGTAGTTACAGCTGAGAAGTTTGAGAGCTGCTGGACTAGTAGATTCTGGAAGCGCCTAGAAGATGCGAAGGTTGAAATCAAAGAGTATAAAAGGCGGCAATTGTAGAGGCGCTGGAATTCAGTTTGATTTGAGATTTCGATTAAGACGCTATCTAGCAAGCAAGAGCAGTATTATTTTGAATAGTAGAGTTTCATTTGAGCTATCAATCAGTTTCGTTACTAAGCAAGCTATTCGTTGCACAGTTTGAGTGTAATTGTGAAGTACTTTAATAAAGGCCATTTTGCATTATTACATATTGGAGTTATTTATTCAACAGTTTAGTGATTCGAACTTAGCAGAAGATCAAATAAGAGGATTTGCAAGTAAATTCGTTACAATTGGTGTCAGAAGAGGAATTGTTGAATAAATTCCAGAGTACAACAAGGACATGGCAAAGTTCAGTGAATTGAAGATCCAGCAACTAAAGAAGGAGTTGGAGAGCCGTGGATTGAATACAAGCGGCGTTAAACTCGAACTTCAGGCACGGCTACGAGAGGCAATGGAAGCAGAAGGAATTGATGTGGAAGAGTATGTCTTTCATCTTGATGGCGAGGAGACAACAAAAATTGAAGAGAAAAACGAAACATCGCAGACGGTTACCAGCACAGACTTGAACATGATATTGGCTGCAATATCTGCACAAACATCGACAGTAGCATCAATGTCGTCGCAAATGTCAGAAATGTCGTCACAAATGTCATCTCAACTGGGAGTGAAAAAGTTATCAAATGTTTCAAATGCGGGAAGTCCGGTCACATTGCCCGTCATTGCGATCTTGATCCTAGTAGTTCCAACAATGTGGGTGGCCGTAAACGCAAAGTTGAAGGAGATGAGCAAGAGCGAGTAAGAGGTAGAGATCGAGAGCTAGATCCAGCTATTGAATGCCCTGTGATATCTGTGTTGCAAATTGGTAGAAAATCGAGCTGTCTTACCGTCAGAGGGAATGTGGATGGCAAGGAGCGTGTACTGACTGTAGATACGGGCGCATCTCATTCCTTGATTCGATCTGATTTGGTCCACAGGAGAGTAAAGTCATTACCTGGAGCAAGGTTGCGTACGGTCACAGGTGAGTATAACCAAGTCCAGGGAGAAGTGATATGTGAAGTCCTAATTGGGAAGGTCATGGTTTTACACAAATTCGGTGTGGCGGAGATCGTTGATGAAGTCATATTGGGAGTGGACTTCTTGGTTGACCATGACATCAGGATCGATATGCGGAGAAAAATTTTGCGCTATAAGAACCAGGACATACCACTTAACCTTAGTTTGGAAAAAGGGTTCAGCAGTAATGGGGTACTGGTGGAGAAGACTCGGCGAAGGCCACGAAATTCAAAGGTAAAGGTTGATGGAACAAATGGGCCAAAGAAATCAAAACCGAAGGTACCTGTGAGAGAAACACTGGCATTGAAAAGCCCTAACGGACGTACTAAAACGAAGGAAAGGATTTCGCAGAAAGAATGCAAGGGTGGTTTCAAGCCAAGGCACACTACTGTTGTGAAGCGTCGGAACGATACTGATTATGCAAAGCAAATCCGTCCAGCGCAAGCTCTACGAAGTAGTTCATAGGCCAAACAACAGAGTGTGAAGGAACGGCCCAGGGTAATGAGTAGTAAGATGAAACACTGGCATGACAAGAACTTTAATTCGGAAGGTTTCTTGGCGGGAGATTTGGTACTGTTAAACAACCCTCACCGGCGGAAAGGTGTTCCAGCCAAATTTCGGTGCAGTTGGGAAGGCCCGTACAAGGTTGTGAAGAAGATCAGTGATACCATCTACCGCATACAAAGCATTGAGAAACCACGGAGTAGAAGAGTGGTACATTTGGAGATGCAAGCGACGTTTAGATCGGGAGATTTGTCTGATCGGGACGATCAGACTTAGGTGGAGGGCAGTGTAACGAATGTTAGCAGCACTGAGCGATGCTGCCATCTCTAAGCCGATGCTAAGCAGTGACGTGAATTCACATCCATAGATCAATCATTATGTATCTACATAAACGAAACAATAATTGCGTCTACACATATGTACCATGTACGTATACGAGCAGCGGAGAGTCAATGCACAAACACATGCATATATCTGAGATACTCCTATAAGTATGCAATGAGAAAAACTATAAAATTGTACAATTGTAGTTACAGCTGAGAAGTTTGAGAGCTGCTGGACTAGTAGATTCTGCAAGCGCCTAGAAGATGCGAAGGTTGAAATCAAAGACTATAAAAGGCGGCAATTGTAGAGGCGCTGGAATTCAGTTTGATTTGAAATTTCGATTAAGACGCTATCTAGCGAGCAAGAGCAGTATTATTTTGAATAGTAGAGTTTCATTTGAGCTATCAATCAGTTTGGTTACTAAGCAAGCTATTCGTTGCACAGTTTGAGTGTTATTGTGAAGTACTTTAATAAAGGCCATTTTGCATTATTACATATTGGAGTTATTTATTCAACAGTTTAGTGATTCGAACTTAGCAGAAGGGCAAATAAGAGGATTTGCAAGTAAATTCGTTACATTATGTTCACCACCCGAGGCTAGTTTGTAAAAAACTCGTCATTTGTGTTGGTGTTTTCCACTTGACTCTCAGCATCGACGTCCATGGGTTGAGGCCCATTTGAACGTCTTGTCTGCTGGGAGGTATTTTGCGTATTATTATTAAAGTTATTGTTTTGTTGCCGACTACCTACCTGTTGACCACTTTGGGGTCGGCTACCTACCTGCTGGCTGTTCTGAGGTCGGTTACTTACCTGTTGGCCACTTTGCCTGTTACACCGACCTGACTCATACCTATCGTTTGTTTGCCAATTATTAGGCTGCCCATTTCTGTTATTTGAAAAAAAATTATTTTGTGAACGGCCGCTATACCTACCTGAATTATTATTATTATAGCCGCTGCTATTTTGCCTTGCAAAATTATTCCCCTGCCTATACCCACTATTTTGTGGTCGGGAGTTATAATTTTGTGTTCGCTTATTTGCGATATGCATTGGATTCAGATTTCCCGAATCCAATCCTATAAAATTATATATGAAATCCGCCATTTGCGGCCATTTTACAACATTTCTAATAGCGCAGGCAAACGAACCTGACGCTAATTGTTTAATTCGTTGAAGGAGCATCCCCGTAAGTATCTCCTTCAACGTACCACCATTTTCGCTTAGAGCGCTAAGCTCGGTGATATTATCAAGAATATCCTTTGTTTTTCGACTCAATTCGGCAATTGAGCCTACTCTTAAATTTGTGATGTCGTTTGTAATCGACATCTGGTCTTTTGTTGACCGAAAATGCTGCCTCAATTTAACCTTACACTCGTCCCACTTATCTGGTGGACTTAGGGACAAAAAATGTTTGGCCGATCCTCCTATCTTCAGATCGTAAACCACCCTAAATGCTTCCTCCTGCTGCGTTGTATAGTCTGCCAAAATTCTATCCACCGTTTGGATAAATGATGGCAATTTCTTTGTATTACCCTCAAAGGGTTTTAAATATTTGAGGTCCTTTTCTATCCTCTGCCTAACTGTCGTATTACGCTGTGCAGCATTTTCCTGCAACAGTCTTCTAATAGCCACAAGGCAAGCCTCTACATTTTGAGCCATTTTTCTTTTTCTTTGTTTTTTCTCAACAAATCAAAACACACAAACAACAAAAAAAAATATTTTGCCAACGATTGCCTTTTCAAAAAAAAATAACTTTCCTTTTTCTTTTACAGATATTCTTTTTCCTTCACAAATACTTTTCGCTTTATTATTATTAATACATCTATGTATTTTCTTCCTATTTTTTTCAAAACTTTAGGGGTTACAATGTTCTTCCTTCCCCCTTTTTCCTTTTTCTATAAAATATTAAGGATTGCAATATCCTTTTCCTCTTTCTTCTTCCTTTTTTTCAATTTATATTTTTAAAAGAAGGTGTTTCACAATTATCAATCACTTAATCGCACTACTTATTCATAATAATAAAAAAAAATTTGATTTCTCTGCTCACCCTGCTTTATCTCGTTCTCTGGTGTTGCTACAGCTGTGATGGGTTTCCGTATCCCTTTCCTCTATTTCCTCGGTGCCGGATCTAAGATTCCACTGCAGTATGCCGCTATTTCACTTCGTTATACCGCAGTTTTTATTACTTTTTTCTTTTCTATTTTATATTATTATTTAGTTGCCGCCCGATTAATTATTATTTTATTAGATTATTTTTTTTAAATTTATTTTATTTTTTTTCACATTAATTTTTTTTTGGTTCGCCGCGACTGTGCCAGTTACTTCTTTACGTTAGACGTTGGGCAGGGTACTACTTACGGTTCGATCGCATTAAACAAGAACGACACTTTATTTTCGATATTATTTAAAAATTCTTTATTTAATATTGGTTATTCATTATATTTGTAAAAATGATTTATTACTTATAACTGATTACACAAATTGTATTTGCTCTTGAAGGATTATCGTTTAATTCCTTCCACTGAACCGAGATGGACAGGTCGAGTTAAATTCCGGGCAACAACTGCCTCTTCAATATTTTTCAATAAGTTGCTTAACCTAAATACATAAGGCATCTTTCCGATGCATATACATACTTACTTATTTACTAGGCCCACTCAACAATTCACATATTCCCACATATGTACTTTGGCTGCAACATAGTTGCAGTCAGTATTATTATTTATTATGCTTATTGGGGTATCTCATTTCGTTCAGGAATATTTTGCATTTCCGAATGTTGACACGAATAAGTATGTCAGTTTGTATATCTGTATGCCTCTGTAGAACAACATAGCAGAGGCATCAACTGAATTGGTTTCTATTAATGTATGTATGTTTGTACATTTGTATGCTTCCAAAGTGGAGTCATACACAAAGCCCAGTTTAGCTGGTTGCAACAAAGTATCTTATTTACTTTATTTATTGTGTGGGTGGCCTGATGTGAAATGCTGAGCAAGCATTACTTAAGACAACTAAGTTCTTATTTTGGGTGAACAAGTATATTTTAAAATATTTTAAAATATACTTGTTTCCCTTTTTCTTCGGTATAGGGGACATTCCACATAACTCGCGCAGGGGTCCTCTATATCCCCTTTTGTATTGGCGTTAGGTGACACTGATATGCTGAAAAAAAAATCAGTTTCTGTAATGGCCTTCGTAGCAAGGTATTAATTTTTCTGCTTCTATTTTTTTAAAGCGGGTAAAAATTTTACCCTCTTCTCACCGTTGAAAATACATCCCTACCCTTTCAGATAGCGTACATTTTATGTCTTTGTTTATTTACTCCACCTGCTGATTCCACCATGATTTCATCATGGTACACATGATTCAATCACAAGAGGTTTGCTCGACTGAATTTTTGTTTGACAATTGCAACCATTTTGCTCCCAAATGGAATTGACATACGTAAACTTATAATTAGTTTGAACGAGCCGGACCCGTGCGCATCTTGCGCAACCAATATAAAAGTATCTTTAAAATGTCAACAGAAATCAGCTGTTCTATCAAACAATTAAAACTTACAGCTTGCGCTGCCATCTGGCGTATGGTAGGAACTGCCGGTAATACAGTGCACTTATTCACAATAGTGCCATAGTACAAATAGATGTCTTTGTGTACTCGCAATAGTTTATTTTTAACAAATTATTTTAATAAAATATAGCTAAACAAAAGCTCTACGATCAAAATTGCCCAAAGCTCGCTAATATCCGGAATCTCTATCTTTACAACCAAAACTTTATAGATTTGGATTCCAAATAAGAGCGAAAAAGGGACCCGTACATAAAAACAGCAATTAGAAATAATATATATGATGATAGTTTTCCTAATGTCAGCTCTGATCAAAAACTCTGCAATTTTTTCGATGTTGTCCTTGGATACAGATTTTGGCAACTCTGACGGGTTTCCGCTATTAAATAACGACTCCTTAGTTTCTTTAAAGTATTTGCAGTTGTCTAAAAGATGTTTCGTTGTTAGAGGTGCCGTTGTACAGTAATGGGTAAACGGCCCTGGTGGCAGTGGGATTGAGTTCGGCGTATTTTGAAATGTGCTCCAGTCAGTGATTCTTTGGGAATTGTGATACTTATTTATAAGGTTGAATATATCCTTACTCATCATGTAATCAAAACCAAAGAGTGGTTGTTTGTGGGCATCTTCAGCTTTTTGGTCGGCCAGTTGATTTCCCTTATTGCCTGCATGGCCCGGGGCCCACATAATTTTTAGTTGTGCGTCGTTGTCGATAAGCAAATTGCGTCAACACGATAATTTGAGTAAATTTTGAGATATCTTAATGAAATTTCGTATGTAAGTTCCTGGGCGCTCAACTCAGATCGTTATTTAAAATGAACGAAATCGGACTATAACCACGCCCACTTCTTCGATATCGAAAATTTCGAAAAACGGAAAAAGTGCGATAATTCATTACCAAAGACGGATAAAGCGATGAAACTTGGTAGGTTGTTTGACCTTATGACGCAGAATAGAAAATTAGTAAAATTTTGGACAATGGGCGGGGCAACGCCCATTTTTAAAAGAAGGTAATTTAAAAGTTTTGCAAGCTTTAATTTGGCAATCGGTGAAGATATCATGATGGCAGGAACGTTACTACTATTACTATATATGTGCTAAATAAGAATTAGCAAAATCGGAAGACGAACACGCACACTCAAATTTTAACAAAACTTGAATATCTTTACAGTGTATAAGTAAATTATGTCAACATTCAACGCCAGTAATGATATGGTGCAACAAAATACAAAAATAAAAGAAAATTTCAAAATTGGCGTGTCTCCGCCCTTTTTCATTTAATTTGTCTAGAATACTTTTAATGCCATAAGTCGAACAAAAATTTACCAATCCTTGTGAAATTTGGTAAGGGCATAGCTTCTATGACGAGAACTGTTTTCTGTGAAAATGGGCGAAATTGGTTGAAGCCACTCCCAGTTTTTATACACAGTCGACCGTCTGTCCTTCCCGCTCGGCCGTTAACACGATAACTTGAGCAAAAATCGATATATCTTTACTAAACGTAGTTCACGTACTTATCTGAACTCACTTTATCTTGGTATTAAAAATGGGTGAAATCCGACTATGACCACGCCCACTTTTTCAATACCGAAAATTTCGAAAAATAAACAAATGCCATAAGTCTTTACCAAATACGAAAAAGGGATGAAACATGGTGGTTGGATTGTTTTTTTGTAAAATGGGTGTGACACCTACCATATTAAGTAGGAGAAAATGAAAAAGTTTTGCAGGGCGAAAACGACAAAAGCCCTTGGAATCATGGCAGGAATACTGCTCGTGGTATTACATATATAAATAAAGTAGCGGCACCCGACAGACGATGTTCTGGGTCACCCTGGTCCCCCTTTTTGTCGATATTTCGAAACGCCTTCACATATACAACTAAGGGTCATTCCATTTTAAAACCTCATTATTCCTTTTAATTTGATACCCATAAACACATTATAGAGTCACCCCTGGCCCACCTTATGGCGATATAGCGAAAAGGCGTCCACCTATAGAACTAAGACCCACTCCCTTTTAAAATACTCATTACCACCTTCCATTTGATAGCCACGTCATACAAACACATTCCAGGGTTACCCTAGGTTAATTTTCCTACATGGTGATTATGTCTTATTTTGTCTCCAAAGCTCTCAGCTGAGTATGTAATGTTCGGTTACACCCGAACTTAGCCTTCCTTACTTGTTTTAAGTATACACAATGTTCCTTAAATTTGAAGTTCTTATCAAAAATTATACCTAGAAATCTTATGCTAGACTCATTTGTAATGTTGACATTATTATAAACTAGATTTAAGCTATTACATTTGTGTTTTCTGCAAATGTGAAAAGTTCTACATTTGTTAAGTGATAGCTTTGCTCCTGCGCAGTGCGACCAGCTCGCAATATCTGACAAGATTGTAATAACAATTTTTTTAGTAGAGTTTGAATTATTCAGCTCAGACAACAGCAAAACGTCATGGGCGTACATAATATGCGAGACGGACTGATGTGTTGAAATAATTTTGTTTATTTCATCGAAAGCAATAGTGAATAAGGCAACTAACAAGGGAGGAATATACCCAGAACTAGCAGAGGAGGAACGCACTGCCCTGAGGGAAACGCGCTCTAGCTCAACTTCGATCTGGGTAATGTAACAGGTTAAACTATTACCTATCCAGAATCAGCCCCGACAAACAAAATGTATGTCCTGCTTGCAATGTGTCCCCACATGACACCAACCATCTCTTCAATTGTAATGTGGAACCAACACCTCTAACATCCCTCTCACTATAGTTCATCCCTGTTGAAACGGCAAGTTTCCTTGGACTCCCGTTAGAGGACATTGATAATAATTTGTGATTGGTCGCACCAATTGGATGGGGCGAAGCACTGATACAACAACAACAACCCTTGAGGTATTCCGTTATACAGATCGTGCACGTTTGAACAGGAATTGTTTACTTTAGTTTTGAATTTTCGATTCGATAAAAATGATTTTACAAGGTTTGAAAGCACCGTTCCGAAATGCCATTTACTCAACTGCCGTAACACGACATACACACCGATGCGGTCAAAATCCTTATCGAAATCAAGGCTTAATCCTGATAGATGATTACGATTTGATAAGGCAGAAGCGCAAGAGTCTTCCAAGTATAATAGGGTACCTTGTCCTTCCTTGAAAGCAACTTGATGCGGACTTACGAGGCCGTTTTTCGTTATTTACCTCATAATACGTTCCGATACTATTTTTAACACGCTTATATTAGCTTCACTTGTATGTAGGCTTGTTTGTTACTCTCGGGGCTAGGCGCGCAAAGAAGAGTTAGACCCATCTAGCGCCAATTATTGAAGACTCGCGGCTGTGGTTAAATAACTCGCTACAAAGCGAGTCGTAATTAATAGCGGACACACGAACATCCGTACCACTAAGTGTATTGCAGATACTAAAACGGAACCATATTTGCGTGTTTTTTGGTTTTTGTAATCTATATTTATTTCTGATAATTTGATCATGCAACTTTTAAAGATATATTGGTCGAAAGCCTAAAATTTCTGTGGAAGGATTACTTGATTTTGGAATCGGGACTATTAAGGCTGTCTTCCGGACTTGTGAGAAAACTCCCGTTGTTAATATATTTATTTATTTAATACAGCTTTATTAAGCCTAGCTTATATCTATTTACAACGTATATCTTATAACTTTAAACGAGCAATTCTTGTATTTTTGTATATTCGTATATTTGTATGTTTGTATAACCGAACGATCTCGGGAACGGCTCAACCGATTTAAATGAAATTTGGCACAAAGGTAATGCATCACCTTCTAAGACTTTATACCTTGGTGTTGCCACTCAGAATGTTTCACAAGGTTGCCACCTATTAGAAATTAAAAAATTGCATGATATATGCCGATATGGGTATCAAACGAAAGGTATTTCACTCCGCATTACAATAGGGACATTTTTAAATGCATATTTTTTTGCAAATATGAAATGAATAATTGCAATTTCTCACATATTACTATTAGAAAGATTTCTCACCATAGCAAAAAGATATCTCACCATAGTAATTTGCTACCGTTGAACACTAGAGGCATATGTTCAATTTGAAAACGACATCTAACCTAACTCATCAACAGATGGCGCTTAGGGAAGTAAGTTGACATTTAATTAAACTAACTGATAGTTGTCATTCGGGAAATTTACAAGTTTTTGGAATGTAATAAAATTAAATCATAGTGTATAACTAAAAAAACGTTTGAAGTTAATAATTCGGCGCATGAAGATACTCGAGAAACGTTGCCACATATAAAAAAAGTAGAGTTTGATTTATGATGACATGTAGAATGAAGTATGTTATGCGGTATACTCGAAGATTGCCGAGCAAAGCTCGGTCGCCCAGGTACTATATAATTATCTTAATTAGACTAACATATTCTAACCTAGTTATATCTATGAACTACCATACAGTGCTCAACTGCGGCAGACCTCCGAATCATGCCAACAATATTTAGATGCCAGTCATCTCTTATATGAAGGCCATTTACGCATAAGCACGAAGGCGACATCCGAGCGGCGATGCACTGATATGATCGAGTGATGCGTTGCAGTATGTGCTTCTGCGACTTTTATTGTATGAGCACGAGAGCTTGGAAAGCGCTTCATATCAGAATATTTAGCAGCCATACATTTGTATTGATGTTATGGAAGCCTGCCTAAACAGTACTAAATTGGTAGTGTTTTACAATGCATATACAATTTTTTTTCGAATCTATTGGCATTAGATGCTTTGATATCATTAGGTAGCTCGTTATAGCATTTTAATCCCTTATAATACAAGTTACATATATCTGCTTCGGTTTTATAAGTAGGTAGATTGAAGTTATTTTTGGTTCGAGTATTTACAGAATGCATATCTTTTACATATTTGATGTTACTCTTTAAGTACGCAAGCAAATTACCGTCTATTATTTTCTTAATAAATTTCATAGTAAAATAAAAAAATTGCTGTCCAGTGCTTAGCCAATTTAGAGCAGAGAGCATGTCTCTGATAGGTGTGTTTTAACGTTTTTTGAGAATAAATCTCGTAGCTCGATTCTGTTACTTTTGTAGCTTGTATATCTTGACTATCTCGCAATATGAAAAATATAGTCGGGTAATAAATAAAATGTGGTTCGATTATTGATCTGTAAACCATTACCTTGTATTTCTTATTTAAATATTTGCAGGTTCTTTGTGTAAAATATATTTTTTTTAGCTATTTTTCCTACTGTATAATCAACGTGCTCATTGAAATTGATTTTATCATCTATTTTTACTCCCAAATATTTGATGGGGTTGACTTTTTCGATTAGTTCGTGGTTAATATTTAAATTTTGCAGCTCGCTATTAAAATTTCGTCTGGAAATGACCATAAATTTGGTTTTGTTGACATTCAATTTAAGTTTATTCACACATAACCAATCATAAACACTATTTAGATCTTCTTGCAACTTAGTATGTATTTCAGTTATATTGTCTCCACTAAGCATCAGTAGTGTATCATCTGCGAAGAGTTTAATATCGCAGTACTTTATGGAGTTAGTTATATCTTTGATATAAATATTGAACAGTATTGGTGCCAGCACCGATCTCTGCGGAAGGCCAACTGGTACCTCTCTTTTCTCCGATAAGGATTTCCAACTATTGTTCTTTGATTTCTATTAATGAGGAAGTCTTCAAACCATTTTGATTCATTACCAGTGACACCTATGTTGGCTAGCTTTTTTATTAGTAGCTTTTGGTCTATCGTCTCAAATGCACGTTTTAAATCTAAAAATATAGCTATTATATGTTTATTCCTACTTAAATCTCCTTTCCAGTTTGCTATAACTAAATTCAAAGCACTTTCACAGGAATGTTTCTTTCGGAAACCAGATTACTGGGGTATAACAATTTCTTTATCTGCTAAGTATTTTACAAGCTGGTTTTTTACGTCTGTTTCTAGAATTTTCTCGTCACATTGTAATGTATTAATTTGTCTGATCTCATCCGCTCTAATGGTATTTTTAACCTTTCCTATCGGCACTACTACGGAAGATTGCCATAAATTTGGAACTATACCTGTTTCTAAGCTTTCACTAACAATTTGAGCGTAAAAAAAACCCAGTATAGGTTATGGAGTCTTTAATAACTCCTTCCGAAATGAGCTTTTTCCCTCCAATTTTGTTTTTGAACCTGGTTCCTATTTCAAGTACGTCTGTTGTGGAAACTTTTTGATTATATATTATTATAAAGCTTTAAAAAATTCTATCCAAACCTGGAGTTCCCCTTTCAGTTTGGAAATTGTTACTTCAAATTCTTGAAGAGTTATGTCAGAGTCAAAGCTGCTGTAGGAGCGTTAGGCGTTACTTAGGGTCTCGTATTTCTTAGCGACGAATATCTCGTTAAAATTTGAGTCAAACGAGTAGTCGGACCAGGTGTAAGCAAAGTGCTCAGGCATTAGCGCAGAGTCGTAAATTGGACCGTTTTGGCTACTGATAAAACTCAGAGGGGTGTGGGAGCTATTTTATGTCGGCCCAGATTTTCTGAGCACTTGAATTAGGTGTTGTCGCTGAAGTTAACTTTTCCAAACATTCCCGTTTCACTTTTTCGATTTCTTGCTTTGCTATTAAAACTGCCACTCCCTGCTAAATGTCTAGTTCTTTGCGATTAATTAGGAAGTT
The DNA here is from genome assembly GCA_029619165.1 of Eurosta solidaginis. Lineage (NCBI taxonomy): Eukaryota > Metazoa > Arthropoda > Insecta > Diptera > Tephritidae > Eurosta > Eurosta solidaginis. Next base: position 16,919 of record JARSSU010044022.1, read on the forward strand.
TTAAATTCAATGTGCTATTAGCAAAGTGATCCAAATTGGAGGATTAAAAATATGTGATAAAAAATTTTTTTTTGAGTTTCATAGAACTTTTTCGAGAAATCGGTTCTCAAAGCTCTCATGTCATCCGATTGTCACTCATCACATCTCGAGCGTACTTTTCATCGTAAAAAAGTCAGGTATGACATCTTGGAAAAGTACGGACATCTCCTTTATTATACTCAGTTGAGCAGAGCTCACAGAGTATATTAACTTTGATTGGATAACGGTTGGTTGTACAGGTATAAAGGAATCGAGATAGATATAGACTTCCATATATCAAAATCATCAGTATCGAAAAAAAATTTGATTGAGCCATGTCCGTCCGTCCGTCCGTCCGTTAACACGATAACTTGAGTAAATTTTGAGGTATCTTGATGAAATTTGGTATGTAGGTTCCTGGGCACTCATCTCAGATCGCTATTTAAAATGGACGATATCGGACTATAACCGCTTTTTCGATATCGAAAATTCGAAAAAATCGAAAAAATGCGATAATTCATTACCAAAGACGGATAAAGCGATGAAACTTGGTAGGTGAGTTGAACTTATGACGCAGAATAGAAAATTAGTAAATTTAGGACAATGGGCGTGGCACCGCCCACTTTTAATAGAAGGTAATTTAGAAGTTTTGCAAGCTGTAATTTGGCAGTTGTTGAAGATATCATGATGAAATTTGGCAGGAACGTTACTCCTATTACTATATGTATGCTTAATAAAAATTAGCAAAATCGGAGAACGACCACACCCACTTTTAAAAAAAAATTTTTAAAGTCAAATTAAAAAAAAAGTTAATATCCTTACAGTATATAAGTAAATTATGTCAACATTCAACTCCAGTAATGATATGGTGCAACAAAATACAAAAATAAAAGAATAAGTCGAACAAAAATTTACCAATCCTTGTGGAATTTGGTAAAGGGTTAGATTCTAGGACGATAACTGTTTTCTGTGAAAAAGGGCGAAATCGGTTGAAGCTACGCCCAGTTTTTATACACAGTCGACCGTCTGTCCTTCCGCTCGGCCGTTAACACGATAACTTGAGCAAAAATCGATATATCTTTACTAAACTCAGTTGACGTACTTATCTGAACTTTCTTTGTATTGGTATAAAAAATGGCCGAAATCCGACTATGACCACGCCCACTATTTCGATATCGAAAATTACGAAAAAATGAAAAAAATGCCATAACTCTATACCAAATACGAAAAAAGGGATGAAACATGGTAACTGGATTAGTTTATTGGCGCAAAATATAACTTTAGAAAAAAACTTTGTAAAATGGGTGTGACACCTACCATATTAAGTAGAAGAAAATGAAAAAGTTCTGCAGGGCGAAATCAAAGGCCTTTAGAATCTTGGCAGGAATACTGCTCGTGGTATTACATATATAAATAAATTAGTGGTACCCGACAGATGATGTTCTGGGTCACCCTGGTCCACATTTTGGCCGATATCTCGAAAACGCCTTCACATATACAACTCCCACCACTCCCTTTTAAAACCCCCATTAATACCTTTAATTTGATACCCATATCGTACAAACACATTAGAGTCACCCCTGGTACACCTTTATGGCGATATCTCGAAAAGGCGTCCACCCATAGAACTAAGGCCCACTCCCTTTTAAATACTCATTATCACCTTTCGTTTGATACCCATATCGTACAAACAAATTCTAGAGTCACCCCTGGTCCACCTTTATGGCGATATCTCGAAAAGGCGTCCACCCATAGAATTAAGGCCCATTCCCTTTTAAAATACTCATTAACACCTTTCATTTGATACCCATATCGTACAAGCAAATTCTAGAGTCACCCACTGGTCCACCTTTATGGCGATATCTCGAAAAGGCGTCCACCTATAGAACTCCTTCTTAAAATGCTCTTTAATACCTTCCATTTGATAGCCACGTCATACAAACATATTCCAGGGTTACCCTAGGTTCATTTTCCTACATGGTGATTTTCCCTTATTTTGTCTCCATAGCTTTCAACTGAGTATGTAATGTTCGGTTACACCTGAACTTAGCCTTCCTTACTTGTTTTTATACTCAGCTGAGCAGAGCTCACAGAATACATTAATTTTGTTCGCATAACGGTACCCTGTAACGGCATAAACTAATCGTGATAGATATAGACTTCTGTATATCAAAATGACCTGTGCGAAAAAAGAAATTCATTTAGCCATGTCCGTCCGTCCGTCTATCCGTCCGTCCGTAAACACGATAACTTGTGTAAATTTTGAGGTATCTTGATGAAATTTGGTATGTAAGTTCCTGGGCACTCGTCTCAGACCGCTATTTAAAATGAACGAAATCGGACTATAACCACGCCCACTTTTTCGATATCGAAAATTTGGAAAAACCGAAAAAAGTGCGATAATTCATTACCAAAGACGGATAAAGCGATGAAACTTGGTAGTTGAGTTGAACTTATGACGCAGAATAGAAAATTAGTAAAATTTTGGACAATGGGCGTAGCACCGCCCGCTTTTAAAAGAAGGTAAATTAAAAGTTTTGCAAGCTGTAATTTGGCAGTCGTTGAAGATGATGAAATTTGGCAGGAACGTTACTCCTATTACTATATGTGTTCTAAATAAGAATTAGCAAAGTCGGAAGACGAACACGCCCACTCAAATTTTAACAAAAATTTAATATCCTTACAGTGTATAAGTAAATTATGTCAACATTCAACGCCAGTAATGATATGGGCGTGGCTCCGTCCTTTTTCATTTAATTTGTCTAGAATTCTTTTAATGCCATAGGTTAGTTTAGGTTGAACCGGCCGGTCCATGGGGACCTCCGTAGTGTTGCCAGAAGTTTGTTTTAACGACCAAACTGAAAAACCCTATCAAAAACCATAAAATAACTCTGTTCTCTTATCAAATACTAGAAGTTTCCTAGCATTTAAGCCACTTGCTTCTTCTAGATCTGACAGCTGTATCACTCCTAATAGCTGGAGTCTTAGTCTGGCAAGCGCAGGGCACGAACACAGAACGTGCTCGATCGTTTCCTCCTCCAGCCCGCACTTCCTACATCTGCTATCACTGACCAAGCCTAATTTGAAGGCATGTGACGCTTGAAGGCAGTGTCCAGTCAGAATACCCTTCATAAGTCTACAGTCCTATCTTTTTAATGATAGAAGCAACTTTGTTAATCTAAGGTTGTAAGACCTCCAATAATCTTCGACACCTTACAGCCCCGCGCTTGAACCCATGCCATTCCTGCTTGGTCGATCATGTGCACCTCTCGCCTTCGCTTAATTTCGCCCAGTCTAATTGGGACGGCTACGGAGCAAGCTTCAAGGGATGCGCCCTTTTTAGCTAGTTCATCCGCTTTTTCATCCGCTTTTCCCATATGCCCTGGGACCCAATATAGATGTATGCTTCTCCCTGTCCCGATTCTCTCCAGGGACTACTTACACTCTAACACACATTTAGATGCTGTGGTTATGCGAGATTATTGCCTTAATTGCTGCTTGAATGTCGATATAAAAGTTAACACGATTGCAGCTGGCTATTTGGGCACTTTTCATTTAATTGTCTAGAATACTTTTAATGCCATAAGTCGAACAAAAATTTACCAATCCTTGTGAAATTTCGTAAGGGCAAAGCTTCTATGACGATAACTGTTTTCTGTGAAAATGGGCGAAATCGGGTGAAGCCACGCCCAGTTTTTATACACAGTCGATCGTCTGTCCTTCCGCTCGGCCGTTAACACGATAATTTGAGCAAAAAATCGATATATCTTTACTAAACTTAGTTCACCTTCTTATCTGACCTCACTTTATCTTGGTATTAAAAATGGGGCGAAATCCGATTATGACCACGCCCACTTTTTCGATATCGAAAATTTGGAAAAATGAAAAAAAAAGCCATAATTCTATACCAAATACGAAAAAAGGGATGAAACATGGTGATTGGATTGGTTTTTGACGCAAAATATAACTTTAGAATAAACTTTGTAAAATGGGTGTGACACCTACCATATTAAGTAGAAGAAAATGAAAAATTTCTGTATAGCGAAATCAAAAGTAAGCATACAAAACTTAAGGAAAAAAATCAATATTTGGGTAAGAAAGTCAAAAAAATGGTAAATTTTTGGGAATTAGATTGTGGTCATCGCAAACATCTTTAGCTTTAACAAGTAAGGAAGGCTATGTTCGGGTGTAACGAATACTAAATACTCAGCTGAGAGTTTTATCTCAGTTTTTGCTGACGTTAGTTAGCCTGTTAACGTACGGACATGGCTTAATCGAAACATATTTTATATCAATATCGAGTCCTTTATGCCGTCGTCATCCAATAAAGTGTAGCGAAATTTTTCACGATAGACTGTCAATTTTTCTTTTCGTGATAGCTCCCGAAACTTAGATTTATTTTGACTGCTGAGTGGAATATCACCCTATCTCGGTTTCCGTTTCGAAAACGACCTGTTTATGATTACATTTGAGTAACACCCTATTTCAGAATTTGTTTTAAAAATGCGCTGTCTCTGAATTCGTTTGAAGAACTCCCTTCAGAATTTTTTCATAAACACCCCTTCCAATGTGAAAATATATTGAATTTGAGCTCATATAGCGTTACTAAGGCTTTAGACTCACAATTTGAACCAGTGACCGACCTATTCCAAAAAATATTGTGCTATTTCCGTGAAAAATTGTTTATTTCGATTGCTGAGTGGAATATTACCCTATCTCGGTTGTCCGTTTCGAGAACGCCCTTTTTTTGATTACATTTGAATAGCACCCTATTTCAGAATTTGTTTTAAAAATGCCCTGTCTCTGAATTCGGTTGAAGAATTCCCTCAGAATTTTTCATAAACGCCCCTGTCAATGTCAAAGTATATTGAATTTGAGCTCATATAAAGCGTTTTTGAAAAAAAAACTGAGGTTTTATACCCACAATTTGAACCAGTGACCGACCTATTCTAAAAATATTGTAACAAATTTTGGGAAATTCCGCCTATTTGAAACCTTCTGCTAACGTTCGAATCGCTAAACTGTTGACTAAATCACTACAATATTCTGTATTGCAAAATGGTCTTTATAAGACTTCTTTGAGAGTAGTACAACTCTACTTCACAATTATACTTCACTTCGCAATTGATAGCGTGTTTAAATCAAACTGATTCTTATTACTCAGCTTGCGCTTTTTAAACTCTCGGTTTCGTCGTTCACCCATTTCTCCAAAGGTCTAGTAATTTCGCGAACTTCTTGCTTGGTTACCACCCATATACATGTATATTTGTAGTTTGTAGCCATATGCGTGTGTATGTGTGAGTAACTACTTCGGCTGATGACTACATATTTGCATGCGTGAGATGAGATATCTCTTCGTCGCCTTCTGCAGAAGAGTGGCTGCTTTATTGTTATTGTGCATTTATTTAGTAGCAGCTTAGTGATGCTAATATTCGTCACAATATTGTGCTATTTCCGTGAAATTTGGTGCAGGGGTGCCTCTTTAACAAAGTTAGTATTTGAGAAATCTTTAGTTTGGGGAAGTGGACCAGGGGCTGGGTCTATTCGATAAAATCGCATTTATGAGGCGATTTGCTTGAAGTTTATTAGTACATGGGTTCCCCTTCGACAATCTTAATATTTGGGACTCTCTCTTCCCGGCAAGTGGAGCAGGGGCCAACCAATTCCAAAAAATTATATTTATAATACCATAAGGTAAGTGTACCTAATTTCGTGGTAGTACGTTATTTTGTGGCATTTCGATTTTTTCTTCCAAACAAGGAATTGGTGGAGTGTTTCTTTAAACTGAAAATTTCATAATAAAGATTGGCTTTTACGGTATAATAATTGATATTTTACTAATTTTTAATATTAAACCTAATATTAAATATCAAGCAATATAAAGTTGGAATCTCGGAAAATGAGCCTGAGGGTAATATAATACTTTATGATTTTCATATTTTCTTTAACATTTCATAAGAAACCATATTTTTTAAGTATTTTAATTATTAAATAAACCCCCGAGGAAGATTTTGATGTAATTTCGTGGTACACTTTTATTAATCTAATCGTCAATATTTTAATCAAAAAGCTCTGCGAAGCACTACATTTTAACGAAATAATGGCATTATAGAACTTTTGTTTATTCAATAATTTTTCACTTAATTATTACATTAATTTGTTGTCTTCAAGACCAAGTTTATTATTTTTGTAAAATGTATATTTTTACAAGTTATATTATATTAAGTTATTATACATAGAAAACGAGTAAATTAGAAAAAAAATACAAAGTTCATAGACCGTATAGCCGACTATTTCAAAACCCATGACGGTTTATCATCAGCGATCCGCACATTTAACTGAAGTTTAAACTGAGCTTAAGCGGCCGATCTGGCTGGTTTAAACCATAGCGTACTCAGCAAAAGAGGGAATTTTTTATAAAGCAAAAAATGCTATTACTTAAGTTGAACAAATTTAATTAACAACTTGTGGTTCTTTAACTGGACTCAAATGTAAGATTCCATACTACAGTTTTTTCACGAAAATAAAATGAAATAAATATAATTTAAAAAATAAGTAAATGTGGCACGCTAACCTTAAGAGATTTTAGGCAGAGCTTCTCTTCCAATTTGTGTCGTGCTCCTTTTAACTTTACCTACAAATTGGCCGGACGGGACCTACTTGTTTTATGCTGACTCCGAACAGCATCTGCGAGGCAGATGAGTTTTCACTGAGAGCTTTTCATGGCAGAAATACAAACGGAGTGCTTGCCAAACACTTTCGAGGGCCAACCCTGCTTAGAAAAACTTTCTACTAATTGAAACACCTTGTTTCTAAAATTTTGATGTTGCTTTGCCCGAGGCGTGAACCCAGGATCTTCGGTGTGGTAGGCGGAGCATGCACCATCACACCACGGCGGCCGCCTATATAAAATTAATTTTGATTACTTACGCTTCATTACTGCTATCAACCAGGCGTTTATTTCTCACAATAAACAGCTGTTGGCTTTGGTGTTACCACCATAGAGATGTTTTTAAACTCCACCTCAACTCGATATGCAATCTAGGATATCAACTGGAGAAATGTGTTGAATGTTCATTTGAGAACGGTACATTTCTCAAGATCTCATGAAATTAGGATATTAATTGGAAAATACTAATGACTTTGGAGATCAACTCGAAAACTTTTAATTTTACAAAATTTCTCAAAGGTTGGATAGTAATTGGAGAATGAAGGACTATATGGTTTAAGAATAATTAAATGATGATGTTAGATATCACTTCCGGAACTATATATATAATTTCGCTGGAGAATTTTTTTCCATGTTTGTTGGGTAACCAAAATCCAGCTGTTGCAGTATCTACAAATTATCTAGATAGTAAAAAACCAATGTTGCCGCACAAAAAAGCATACCCCAAAGAGGGCCTTAAACTGTGACTGAAAAACTGCTCAGTAGTTTAACTGGAGTTTAAATTTGACTAGAGTTTAAGCAAACTTAGTTTAGGCTTAGCTTAACCAAACTACTGAAAAACCGCGCCTTAATTAGAGGGATTCGCTTTGTCTTGCAAACGGTGCACGGTTTACACGGAATGCATTGCTTGCACGGATTGTAAAATCACAACAACAAAATACATGCACAAAATTATATACTCAAACCTATGTATATTTCGAACATCAAAATGTAGGAAATGAATGAGCTTTAACAGTATTTGTTTAATGAGTTTTAAGCGGGGATTACCCTTATTGCTTTATATGTATGAAAAACATTTATTTGAAGCCATTTTTAATTTATTCAATAATTTGGGAAAAATTTAGACAAACTGAATGCGTTTGTAACACTTCAACCATCGTAGGAGTGCGGGTTCAAATCCCACTCCCGAGAGAAAAGGCTTTGAAGAGATTTACAAGGTATAATCGAAACAGCTGTCGCCTTGTCCGTCCTGATGTCACGTTGTTTAAATTTTTCCCAAATTATTAAAAAAAGTATTCGTTTCATTTCGCTCAAGAAAAGATTGAGCAACTGTTTTTATATTTTTCCGTCGTATTTTGTTGTTTTATGTGCCAATGTTTTGACGCTTCTATCGCAATAGCACTAGGACGCTGAAGCGGATTAAGAAAATATGTGAAATAGTTGCTACGAGTGTTTATTAGATCTATAATGTATTATCATTAACACGCTTATATTAGCTTCACTTGTATGTATGTATGATTGTTTGTAACTGTCTAGGCTATGAGCGCAAACGAGTTAGACCCATCTAGCGCTGTGCTACGGTGCTATCAACTTCAAATATCTAAGTGGATTGTAGATACTAAAACGGCATTATATGTGCGTGTTTTTAGTTTTTTTTTAACAATATTTATTTTTACGAATAATTGGATATATTCATATTTATCGTTTGAGTGACGTGTTCACTTTTCAGAAAGAAATGTTTCTCAAATAAAAAGCTAAACAAGGATGCAGGGGTACCTCCATTTTTCAAGCATAAGGTAAGTGTCCCTAATTTCTTGGTACTAAGAATTTTTCTGACTTTCTACCTCTCTTGCGTTAAAACAAATTAAGGAAAACTAAAAAAGTAAATTTTTCCCATTTAGTTGATCAATTAAATAATCAAAATGTGTGAGTACCTCAAATGTACCTAATTTCGTGGCAAAAATTTTCTGATGTTCCTAATTCCGTGGTAAAGCGTCCCTAATTTCGTGGTATTTAGTTAAACTCTTAATTTTATGGAAAAAATAGTTATAATTGATTTCAAAGGCAAATTCCTAAAGATACACAAATTGATTTACTGAAATTCATATTCAGAAATTTAAAATTTAAAACTATTTTTTTTTATTGTTATTTTATTTATGAAAAGAAAGAGTTTCAAGACCAAAATAAATAAGTAAAAAAAATTTGTTTAATGTACGTACTTTTCAAAAACTTTTTATTTGTATTTTTTTGTTGTTGTTTTCTTTTTGATTTTTTGTTTCTATATTTTTTCATTAAATCTAATACTTCTTAGAACTTTAGACATTATTGATATGAAATAAGTAACATTAAATGAAAAAGGTTTAAAACAATAATAAACAATAAAAGAAAATTTATTCAATTGATGTAATTTGTTACATTTCTAAAAATTACTTTTATTTATTATTACTAAAAAATTTTTTTTGTTTTTTTATTTTTTTCATTAGTGACACCATTAAGCGCTTCTGTCAAATCTTCTTTTGTGTAACGTGCTTTTGTCATTTTTTTTAATTAAGTTATTAACCCAATAATCAGCGAATAGAGATCGTATTAAGTTTGAGGCAGTTTTCATAAATTTATTTGAAAAAATACGCCTCTAATTAAGGCGTGGTTTTTCAGTGGTTTGTTAAGCTAAGCCTAAACTAAATTTGTTTAAACTCTAGTCAAATTTAAACTCCAGTTAAACTACTGAGCAGTTTTTCAGTCATAGTTTAAGGCCCCTTTGGGGTATGCTTTTTTGTGCGGCAACATTGGTTTTTTTATTATCTAGATAATTTGTAGATACTGCAACAGCTGGATTTTGTGTACCCAACAAACATGAAAAAAATTCTCCAGCGAAATTATATATAGTTCCGGAAGTGATCTCCAATGTCATTAATATTTTCCAATTAATATCCCAATTTCATCAGATCTTGAGAAATGTACAGTTCTCAAATGAACATTCAACACATTTCTCCAGTTGATATCCTACATTGCATATCGAGTTGAGGTGGAGTTTAAAAACATCTCTATGGTGGTAACACCAAAACCAACAGCTGTTTATTGTGAGAAATAAACGCCTAGTTGATAGCAGAAATGAAGCGTAAGTAATCAAAATTAAATTTATATAGGCGGCCGCCGTGGTGTGATGGTGCATGCTCCGCCTACCACACCAAAGATCCTGGGTTCACGCCTCGGGCAAAGCAACATCAAAATTTTAGAAACAAGGTGTTTCAATTAGTAGAAAGTTTTTCTAAACAGGGTTGGCCCTCGGCAGTGTTTGGCAAGCACTCCGTTTGTATTTCTGCCATGAAAAGCTCTCAGTGAAAACTCATCTGCCTTGCAGATGGTGTTCGGAGTCAGCATAAAACAAGTAGGTCCCGTCTGGCCAATTTGTAGGTAAAGTTAAAAGGAGCACGACACAAATTGGAAGAGAAGCTCTGCCTAAAATCTCTTGAGGTTAGCGTGCCACATTTACTTATTTCTTAAATTATATTTATTTCATTTTATTTTCGTGAAAAAACTGTAGTATGGAATCTTACATTTGAGTCCAGTTAAAGAACAACAAGTTGTTAATTAAATGTGTTCAACTTTAAGTAATAGCATTTTTTGCTTTATAAAAAATTCCCTCTTTTGCTGAGTACGCTATGGTTTAAACCAGCCAGATCGGCCCGCTTAAGCTCAGTTTAAACTTCAGTTAAAGTAGACTGAAAAACTGCAGAATAAGTTTAAGCGTAATTTAACTGATAAACTGAGTTGAACTTGTACTGAAAAACCGGGCCTAATAATCATTAAAATTTTTAATATTATTTAACAGGTCTGGTTTAGATGAGTAATCGACAACTTTAAACTGTGCCCACATACTCGATACCTATGAAAGTATTTGTACACGATAAAAAAGTACTCGATTCTTGAGCAAAGCACTCGAGTAGGTACTCATATAGGACCAACTTTACGCTTATGCCATTTTTTGCTGGGTAATTATTTTTTGTAACTGTGTGTTTTTTGTGCAGAGGCTTTTGCTTTTGTTGTTATATTGAAAGACTACGTCATCAGCTTGCTTTTGTTGTTTTGTGGCTGATGTGTTAACGAAATCATTTGGTGAAGTTGCTCTGTTATGGTTTAGATACTCGCGCACTTCATCTATGCTTGTACAACGACACGTTAAACCAACCAGCCAAGTAGCCATCCAGAGCTCCTCTTGCTAATGTGTCTGAGCAAGAGAGAGCAGTGAACGCGCGCGCCGCAACTATAACGAACAGCAATTGGAGTTGCTGACACAAATTGGCTAACTCATATACTCAGCGTGCTTTGCACACAGAGTATATTAACTTTGATTGGATAACGGTTGGTTGTACAGGTATAAAGGAATCCAGATAGATATAGACTTCCATATATCAAAATCATCAGTATCGAAAAAAAATTTGATTGAGCCATGTCCGTCCGTCCGTCTGTCCGTTAACACGATAACTTGAGTAAATATTGAGATATCTTCACCAAATATGTTACACGAGCTTATCTGGACCCAGAATAGATTGTATTGAAAATGAGCGAAATCGGATGATAACCACGCCCACTTTTTATATATATAACATTTTGGAAAACACAATAAACCTGATTATTTAGTAAATAATACACCTAGAATGTTGAAATTTGACGTGTGGACTGATATTGAGACTCTTGATAAAAATTTGGGAAAATTTTTTAAAATGGGCGTGGCACCGCCCACTTGTGATACAATCAATTTTACAAATATTATTAATCATAAATCAAAATCGTTAAACCTATCGTAACAAAATTCGGCAGAGAGGTTGCCTTTACTATAAGGAATGCTTTGAAGAAATATTAACGAAATCGGTTAAGGACGACGCCCACTTTTATATAAAAGATTTTTAAAAGGGTCGTGGACGAATAAAATAAGCTGTAAAATAAAATTAAAAAAAAGGTATATCTTTGCAAAAAAGAGCTTTATATCAATGGTATTTCATTTCCCAAGTGGATATATAACAATAAATAGGAAAAACTTCAAATTAAAACAAGTAAGAACGGGACTGTCTTCGGCTGTGCCGAAGACTTCATACCTTTCATGAATGGGGCTGAACAATAATCTTATCCCGTTCGTAATCTCCGAATAATCGGATGTATAAGATAAGAAATATATAGTGAACAGATCTACATACCTTAACGATTTTTAAGATAAATATAAAATAAAAAAGAGGTAGGTAATTTGTGTGAGGATGCAAAGTTTCAGGTTTTTTGTGGTCTGCGTGTAACAACTATGACTACGAATCACGTATTTCAACAATATATGACGTAAACGTAACTATTTGATGAAATTTGATCAATCTTGAAGCTTCTAGCCGTAAAAAAGGGGTCAAAATGACAGTTTATATGAAGTATATAATATATATACCACCGATCTCTATGATTTTTTCAGACAACAATATATGCTATATACGTAACCATTTTGTGAAATTTGAAGCTTCTAGCTGTTAAAATGGGGCTAAAATTTGCGAAAAATATATATATATACTATATATATACTATATATACCACCATATATATACTATATATACCACCGATCTTTATGATTTTTTCAGACAACAATATATGCTATATATGTAAGCATTCGTTGAAATTTGAAGCCTCTAGCTCTTAAAATAGGGCAGTAATTACGAAAAGTTCCTTATCTGAACAATCGGTTGTGGGGGATATATACTATATATACGACCGATCTCATAAATTTTTTCAGGCAACAATATGTGCAATATACGAAAGTATGTGGTGAAGTTTGAAGCTTCAATCTGTTAAATTGGGTAAGATATTACAAAAATCCTCTTTTTCTGAAAAATCGGTTGTATGGAGGATATATGCTATAGTGGTCCGATCCGGTCGGTTCCGACAAATGTCTAATCGGACACCCAAATACACCCACTCACCAAATTTTATCAAGATATCTCAAAAATTGAGGGACTAGTTTGCATACAAACAGACAGACGGACAGACGGACATGGCTAAATCAACTCAGCTCTTCAACCTGATTATTTCGGTATACTTAATGGTGGGTCTATCTATTTTCCTTTAAGGACTTACAATTTTCGGTTTCGTGACGAAATTAATATACCATTTCATTTTCATGAAAGGTATAAAAATAGGTAGGTAATCTGTGTGGAGATGCAAAGCTTCACGTTTTTTGTGGTCTGCATGTAAAAACTATGACTACGAATCACGTCTTTCAAAAATATATGACGTAAACGTAACTGATGAAATTTGATGAATTTTGAAGCTTCTAGCCGTAAAAAAGGGGCAAAAATGAGAGTTTATATGAAGTATATAATATATATACTACCGATCTCTATGATTTTTTCAGACAACAATATATGCTATATACGTAAGCATTTGTGAAATTTGAAGCTTCTAGCTGTTAAAACGGGGCAGAAATTGCGCAAAGTTTCTTATCTGAACAATCGGTTGTATGAGATATATACTATATATACAACCGATCTCTATGATTTTTTCAGACAACAATATATGCTATATACGTAAGCAATCGGTGAAATTTGAAGCTTATAGCTGTTAAAATGGGGTAGAAATTGCGAAAAGTTTCTTATCTGAACAATCGGTTGTATGAGATATATACTATATATACAACCGATCTCTATGATTTTTTCAGACAACAATATATGCTATATACGTAAGTATTCCGTGAAATTTGAAGCTTCTAGCTGTTAAAATGGGGCTAAAATTTGCAAAAATATATATATATATATACTATATATATATACTATATATACCACCATATATAAACTATATATACCACCGATCTTTATGATTTTTTCAGACAACAATATATGCTATATACGTAAGCATTCGTTGAAATTTGAAGCCTCTAGCTCTTAATAGAGGGCAGTAATTACGAACAGTTCCTTATCTGAACAATCGGTTGTATGGGATATATACTATATATACGACCGATCTCATCAATTTTTTCAGGCAACAATACGTGCAATATACGAAAGTATATGGTGAAGTTTGAAGCTTCAATCTGTTAAATTGGGTAAGATATTACAAAAATCCTCTTTTTCTGAAAAATCGGTTGTATGGAGGATATATGCTATAGTGGTCCGATCCGGTCGGTTCCGACAAATGTCTAATCGGACACCCAAATACACCCGCTCACCAAATTTTATCAAGATATCTCAAAAATTGAGGGCCTAGTTTGCATACAAACAGACAGACGGACAGACGGACATGGCTAAATCAACTCAGCTCTTCAACCTGATTATTTCGGTATACTTAATGGTGGGTCTATCTTTTTTCCTTTAAGGACTTACAATTTTCGGTTTCGTGACGAAATTAATATACCATTTCATTTTCATGAAAGGTATAAAAATGGATGTGGCACCGCCCCTTTTATGACTAAGCAATTTTCTATGTTTCGGGAGCCATAACTCGAAGAAAAATTAACGGATCGTAATAAAATTGGGTACACAAATTTTCCCTATAACAGGAAATATTTCTAGAAAAAATGGACGAGACCCACTTAGCATTTAGGTGATTCAATTTTGAATTTCCCTAATATCAATACAATTTGATTACTCTTTCTGACTAAATAATGAGTTATCATACAATTGAACAAAAGAAATAATCAAATATGAATACTTTTGATGACGAAAAATTAAAAAGCATTTTCGATCACTTTTGGAATCATTTTTGAAGTCCCTTAATGACTAAATTTTAATAAAAGAATAATCAAATATGCTTACCTTTGATGATCAAAAACTGAATATAGTTTTTCAATCACATTTTGGAATCATATTTGAATCAAATGTGTTTACTTTAGGTGATCAAAAATTTATAATCATTTTTCGTTCAGCTTTCTGAATCTTATGAATATATTTGTTGACTGAATAATTAATTTTATACTTGTTGAAATTTTACTTTTCATTAAAAATTTTATTTTTTTCACATACACATATTTTTTTAATCATGAAGCTAAGAAAAAATATATAAAAATTTTATTATTTATGCAAAAGATATTCTTCAAGACAAAAATAGTGTAATGCTGCTCGTGAACGAAGATTTCCCCAACCATTTCTCCCCTGCAGCTTCGCAGAAAATACATAATGATTGGTCAATACATAGGTTGTGAGCTATTTGAACCCCAGGTAATTGAAACTATCTTCACATACCTGGATACGGCTTCAACATCCCGTATCGTATCCGTATTGTAAGATGCAGACGATAATGCTGTAGTTGCAGGTGTATATCGGTCAAGTTTGTTTGCGAGTTAGCTGTGGTTCGAATAGATCACTTTCGGATGCTTTCTTCCCCTGACGAAATAAGATTATTATGTAGTATCCTATTTTTAATGAGATATGAAGAATGAATGCATTATAATGGCATTCAAAAATGATTAAAAAATCTCAACCAAAACGATTGAAATATATTCACGAATATGATCAGAAAATGACTGTGAAAAGCAGTCAAATATTACTCTAAAACTATTAAAGCTCAATTTTACAATGATATCAAATATGAACAAAAAGCGTTTCGAAATAGGAATCATAAGTGATTATTCAAGAATAATCACATTTGTGGTACATTTTTCTCCCGGCGATACCTTAATTTTCGAACATAAAATGCTTTTAAATTTGAACGTTTTTAATCATCTTGGGGTTATGATATTTAAATATTTTTTGATCAAAATTTTCACAAAATGCTGGCTGGGGATCGGTTAAAGGCCATGGCAACTTAGATATAAAACAAATTTAAAAGGGCCCTAGACTAGAATAATAAGCTATAACTTAGCAAAAATAGTTTTGTATCAATGATATTTAACTTATCATGTTTTATTGTAAGAGGAAATGGGGAGACATTTTTTTTTAACGGGCGGTGCCACGTGTTATGTAGAAAAGTAATTTATCTGAAATGAAATGTACAAGTGAACTTCACGCTGAGTATATAATGTTCGGTTACACCCGAACTTAGACACCTTTACTTGTTTTGTTTTAACGTTTACGTTTTCAACACACATTATCGTTGTTTTGTATCTTTTAATAATGGCTTTAGTAACAATTTGCGGTTATTCAGTCAGATTTTCGATCTACACGTAAACGGATGAATAAAGAAATATTTTTTGTTGTAAAAATTGCAAACGGATTTTTATTTTATGGCTTGTTAAAAATTTAATGAGTAAAGATCGCTTGAGCAGTTTAGCCCAAAAAAACACAAATATTACAAAAATAAATGTAAAATAGTTCGAATACAACTTTGAATCTTTGCGAATAATATTTTTTAAACAATTCTTGTAAAACATTCGGGTTTGTGCCACATAGCAGAAATCGGAAATAATTGCAACGAATAAAAGCAAAAAACAACGAAACACTCCATATATCATCAAAATGAAATGTGATATTGCAATTAGCAGCGGCTTCTAAAAGAGAAAGTCTTTGGGGTGTTCTCCGCATTTTTTGATCGCACAAATTTGTGTACGCGTATGCTGTAAACTGAAAGCTAATTACACTCTCATACAAGCTGCAACAGGCATACATACATACATACGCATTGAAATAAATTACCATAACACACATCTTAAAAAAATATAGATTGTTAGCTTTGGCTTTGCGCGCATGGGCGCTTAAAACTCTTAGCATTGTTTATTATGCTCTCTCAGCAAACATGACTGAGTCCGAACCCGTCAGTTTGGAGTTCATTGAAGATCCTTATATACCCAAATTGGATAATATTACAACACCATCTCTAGATGAACCTACCGAATTGGATGATCAATTAGCAGCCGACTTGTCCGATTGTTGGACCAATGAGACTGAACAGTATTTAAGAAATCTAACATTAGATCAAATTTTCTATGATGTCGATTCAGATTATACGAATACACTTGAATTGCAGGCTGTTGAAACAGAATTTATAGCAACAAAATTAGCAAATCAAATGCCTTCATCGTCGATAGCGAAACGTTTTCGTTTACGTTTCTTTACCAAACGTACAATGCGCGAGGTTAAAGTAACATTTGTTGATTTCTCTAAACCATATTTAGCAAAGATATCGAGCAGTGAGAATTATAAAAAATTCTTAAATATTGGTTTAACATCAAATCCAACAAAAAATAATGAAAATAACAACACCAAAGGTGATTAAATTATAATTAAACTTAATAGTAATATGGCGAACACCGTGGTGTAATGGTTGCGTGCTCCGTCTACCACACTCAACATTTTCGAAACAACCCTGAATAAAAATGCGATTAGTCTAAAATGAATCCGGGATGAGTCACAAAGGAGCATGCGACCAATGCCAGTTTTGATCTCTTTGTATGAGTTGAACGGTTCCCTTTTGTTTGAGCATGTCCTATGAAGAGACTAATTATACCCATTTATACTCGAAAGGGATCGATATGACCAATCCCTTTTGTACCCATATGGGAACATATGAAGATTAGCCCTTTTCGGTTCAATATGGACTCAAAAAGAGATGTGTCCCATTTTTCATGGCAGTAACACAATCGAAGGGTTTGCCAAGAATTGCCGTTTTTTTTTAATATTTCTTAAAATGGGCTACATAGATTTCAACCTGACTAATCCCAACTGTACCCGAAAGGGGCTAAAGGGGACAAATTATGCCCAAATGTAGACAAAAGAGATCAATCGGGAACCAATCTCTTAGGGATTAATCCCACAATTTTTTGCAGGGAAGGTTTTACACTTAGGAGACAATTTTTCTAAACGGTGTCGCCCCTCGGCAGTATTAGGCAAGCACTCCGCGTGCATTTCTGCCATGAAAATGTCTCAGTAAAAACTCATCTGCCTTGCAGATGCCGTTCGGAGTCGGTAGAAGCTCGGCCTAAAATTTCTTCGGAGGTTATCGCGCCTTACATTTATTTATGTATTATTAGGCCTTGATGCATTGCGTTCTTGATTTTCATCTATTTTGCGTAAGCTTGCAGGATAGATTTAACTTACTTAGGTGATATTGCAGACTGCAGTGTACCAGTGAGAGTTTCGATATCGAAAAAGTGGGCGTGCTTATAGTCCGATTTCGTTCATTTTAAATAGCGATCTGAGATGAGTGCTCAGGAACTTACATACAAAATTTCATTAAGATACCTCAAAATTTTCTCAAGTTATCGTGTTTACGGACAGGCGGACGGTAATGGCTAAACAAGTAATTTCTTTTTTCGCCCAGATATTGATATTTAGAAGTCTATATCTATCTCGATTAGTTATGCCGTTAAGGGGTACCGTTATGCGAACAAAATCTTAATATATAAAAAATACGTGTCACACTTTTGAGGCCAATATTATTTTATTGGAAATTTTTTTATTTACGTATACGCAGTGGTGCACCTCTTTTCAGTTGGTATGGATATATTTGTGCACGTGCTTATTTAACTTTACATACATATAATATATATATATATATATAGCACATCACCCGGGCCGGCGAGAGGGGGGCCCGGGGTTTCTGACGGGGCCCGCGATTTGAGGTACTAAGAAATTTTTTTAATTCAGGAGAGTCTTTAGTTATTCTATGTGCAATCTTTAAGCCGAATTTCAAAAGCAACGAATATCTGCATTTCGTTTTTTGCATTTTTTGTCTCAAAACCAAATTTGACAAGGGATGACGGAAAATCGTTCCAATATACATCATTATAGTTAAGTGTGAAAAATAAAAATCTATATATATTAAACTGACTCAGAGTAGGGCTGGGACTGGAATAAAATACATACCACCCTCTGGGACAGGCAATAAGGGATGCAGAAGAATGAGAAGGAATTGAGAGAAGAGAAAGGACAGAAGGAGATTGAGAAAGAGATAGAATGAGACGCAGATGGAGATAGATGAAGCGAAAAAGATGGAGGGAGGAGTGAATAAAAGGATTAGGAAAAAGTGAAGAGGGGGAGAGGGCAGAGTGATACGGACAGGACAACGTCTGCCGGATTTTCTAGTTATATATATAATGTAAAACGTTAAATGAATTTCTAAACTAATTTCAAAAAAAATCGAAAATTGGAGAAATGTTTAATAGTATTTGAGAATCACTTCAAAGAAACTATGTGAACCAATTTCAAAAACATTTTCGAAAACATTCGCAAGTTCCATGTTTTAAAAAGTCCTCTAAATAATTCAAAATTTTTTTTTAGACTTGATAAACTTTCGAGTATACAGTTAAGTCTAGGTACTCGTACAAGCTCAAAACTCGGAAAACTTGGAAAAATTGTTCTTTCGAAGTGTGTTTTAGATTTTCTTGTATAAGCTAAATATCATATGGAATTGTCATGAACCGAACGCAAATTTTTAGTGGCTAAAAGTGATTTACAAACCTGCATACTCAAAAAGTTTTTAAAAATACCAAGGCCAACTTGCAGAATGGCAAGTTAATTATTTAGCTCAGAGTTAGTTTAAAAAATGTGTCATGCAACTCTGAGTTTAAAAGTTAACCTTCCGTTCCGCAAGTGGGCCTAAGTAAAAATTTGGAGGAAAAAGAAATTTAAACAATTCCGAATATTCGAATGTTTTAGAAAACGTTTTTACGTAAATAAATAAAAGAAGAAAGTACCTGATAAATTGTGATTATAATTTTTGGGCTACAAAACTGCGTACTCAAAAAATATTCAGAGAACTTAAAATAAAGAGTTCGAAATTTTCTTTTTGTTTTCGAAAACTTTTTGGAATTGGTTTGCATAGGTTAGGTTAGGTTTGGTGGTAGCTACCCTGATAAAGGGAAGCTCACTTGGACAACATTAAGTTCCGTTTTGATACCACATAAAATAAAAATTGGTTTGCATAGTTTCAATAAAGTATTGAAAATAGAAAAAAAAGAAGATTGTAATTGACGAAATTTGATAAAAAGCGTTACTCCTATTTTTTCTATGCGCTGCTGTAGACATTGGCTATCAAAGTTCGTAATTGGAACTGCAATGGACTCAGTGTATCGGAAAGCATGGGAATATCTGTGCCACATGGCCAGTGGCTGTTTGATTTTTTCAAGCATTGGCCGTTTGAACTCCTATTAAATCTGCATAAGCCTTAGAAAAAATGTATACATTTGAAATAAGAAAAGAAAATAAACTATTTTTACTTCCTTTATATTAGGTCGGTTGAATATTTGTTCGCTTTTCATACAAATTTAGCAATCGATTTTTAAGTAAGTAATCGAGAAACGGAGGGAATTTTGTGATTGATTTTTATGTAATTTTTCATTGATCTACATGCGTAAGACTTCACAGATTGGTTAAAACACCGAGAAAATGTAAGAAAAGGAGAAAATAAAAATAAAATAAAAAAATTTTAAGCACTTCCTTTATATAAATGGACAAGAATCAGCGAAAAATGTCTCCGATATAAAGACATATTCTTGCTAAACTTTGATTTTTAAATTTTAACAAAGAAATTGAGAAATATTTATAAGAAGTAAAAATATAAAGGTGGATCGCACTTGATTGACTAATAATATATTCTTTCCTACCAACTTTCCAATTCAAGTAATGCGTGCTCCACTTTTATGTTTTTACTTCTCATAAATATTTTTCAATTTCTATGTCAAAATTTAAAAATCAAAGTTTAGCAAGAATATGTCTTTATATAAGGAGACATTTTTCGGTGATTTTTTTCCCTTTATGTATATAAAGGAAGTGCTTAAAATTTTTTTATTTTTATTACTTTTTTATTTCGAACTTCGAAATCCAATATTTATATATAGGCTAACTTCGAGAGACGAAGAAATTCATTTATTTGCGCGATCTCGCACTTAGAAAACCTTTCGTCATCCTTTCGACCCGGACGGTACTTATGTATTATGGCTGGGACTATCCGCATATTCGAATATCCGGATATCCATACGGATATTCGATGACACGGATAAAATCCGGACGGCGTGGATATGCGGTTAATATTCGTTTGTGAAATTATCCGGATATCCGGATTTATGAAGAGCCGGTTAATAACCGTATTTTTGGATATCCAATGAAAGCAACAAATTGATGTGCCATATATGTTTATTTAACATTAATAACAATAATTTCATGGGGCATTAAAATCAATTAACAGTGAATACAAAAAAGGCTCGTATTGAGAAATATGTAATATGATGTTAAACTATTTTCTTCTTGTTCTGGTGTAAGAAAACAAGTGCCGATATCATTTCCCGACTCAAACAATTTCGTGTGGGACGAGCACTTGAAAATACCCTTTCAGAAGCTGTTGAAGTGGCAGAGATCTTTTGCCGATTTTAGACAGATTGGGATATATTTTTTCATGGTTTTGCAACCAGTTGCTGGCACTGAGATTGTGGTTTATTTGTTCTTCGAATAAGTATCGCTAAAACTCTCCCTCTTCCTCCCTTGTGTCACTGTCATTATCATTTAGGAGTATATCCATGGCCTTGAGATCACTGTTTTCCGGAGCTTCTTCTTGGGCATTCATATCAGCAGTACCCATTTTAGTACATTTTTTCCACATGATTTTTTATTTTGTTACGAAAAGCATCGGTCTCAACGTGCTTCAACTGTTTGAAACTCGGATCAAGACAACTCGCCATATGTGCAATACTGATATTTTCCAGAGATGAATCTTCAATGTTTTCAAAAGAAAAACGTCTTTTCAAGTCTGCAGATACTTTTTCTTTGAATGTTTTTGCGATCCTCGTATCAGTGTTTTTAAATTTCAGATGCGTATTAATAATTTTATGAATGATGGGTTTCACTTTAGAAATTGTAATCTCGCTGTCACTGCTAAGCACATTTGTCGCAATTTCGGAAGGGGTGAATAAATCTATTAGAACATCAACTGCATCCGGTCTTGTTGTTGAAAATTGAACGATCAGCAATTACTGCAACAATAGAAGATCTAAGCTCTGTAACTCTTTTCAACATAAAAGAACTGAATTCCATCTAGTTGGACAACTTTGGATTAGTTTTTAACTGTCTTTTCAGTTTGTATTAAATGTTTCGCGGGAGCATATGTACGTTTACTCGAATGATTGAAACTCATCACCAGTTTCGAATCCTTTTGGATGGCTCCACAATATTCCGATAGTTTCATTCCTAAATTAACACTCAATTGAAGTGTATGTGCACTGCATGGATGACTGGTTATCTCAGGGCTCAAACCCCGAACAGCATTTGTTATATTTTTCGCGTTGTCGTGTACAATTGTTGTGACTTTTTCTTTGATATCCCATTCTTCGATGCCATCTCGAAGCGAGTCTTCTAAATTCTCAGCTGTGTGGCTTTCAGTCATTTCTTCGGTGAGCAAATTAAAAGAGCGAGTAGCCCAATTAGAATCCAAATAATGCTCTGTAAGTCCCATATAGGATCGGGTGGCTCTTGATGTCCAGCAATCAGTGGTCAAAGCTATATCAGATGCTGAACTGAGATTTTTCTTAACTTTCTCTATTTCACGGTTATGCATGGCTTGAATTCTACCGGAAATTGTTTGCGAAAAGGAATTACATACTCTGGTTCGAGGACATTAACAAACTTCTTGAATCCATCACATTCCGCTAATCAAATAGGCAATCATATTAGCCAAGGCTTGTGTTATTATCTCTTGACGTTCTTTGGACATATACTTATTGCGAATAGTTTGAGCTACGCGTGATGTTCAAACTTTCTTCATTGGGGGTTCTGAACATACCGAGTTTTGATCAAAATTACTTTGTGATGAACGGCTACTTGGCTTATATTCTGGCGCAGTTCCAGATAGAAATTGTTGGAGGTCCTCTAATTTAAAATAAAAACAGCCGCTCTTCTGAACAATAAAGAATGTTTATTTCGAGTTGACTTCAACGTCGGTTAGATACACACAGATAGAAAAAGAATTATTCGTAAGTTAAAAATGGCGAATACAAAAGAAAGAATTCGCAAAGCAAAAATGCGATTACAAGTTGCAAATGAAAAAACAGAGTTGCCACATGAAATAGAATTTCAACACTCCTCCTCAAATCTGGTATTCATTTGCAGTCACAAATTAATAATTTAACTCAAAAAAAACGTTGAAGATATTTTACATGTACTAGATTAAACCTAACAATTTTACAAACTTGTTATGATTTAACTTGCTTAGATTTTTCGTAAATACATCTGCAATATTATCTGAGCTTGAACAATATTGTAATTCAATTAAATTTTCTGATACATATCTCTTATATGATGATATTTAATTTCTGTGTGCTTACATCTTGTATGGTATACAGCATTTTTGATAAGTTGTAATGAGCTTAAATTATCACCATTTACAACAATTTTGTCAGGCCTATGTACATTTATTTCGTCCAAAAATTGTTTTATGAACATAACCTCTTTTGCGGCAGTTGACAACGATATGTATTCCGCTTCGGTGCTGCTCAAGGCCACTGTTGATTGCTTCTTCGACTCCCAAGACACTGCACCACCGGCTAAAAGAAATGCATAGCCAGTGAACGATTTGCGCTCGAGTGACTCCACCCCAATCAGCATCAGCATAGCATTGTATCGGCGTTCCCTTCTTACTGTACGTGAGCGATAAATCAATCGTAGAACATAAATATCTTAACACCCTTTTTTGCCGCTGCCAAGTGTTCGCTATGTGGCTCATTATTATGCTGCGTAAGCTTGCACACTGTATGTATAATATCTGGCCTTGTGCACAACGCCAGATACAACAACGAGTCTATCAGCGACTGGTACTCTTGTTTGCCAACGCGCTTGCAACTAGAATCAGCGCATAATATTTGTTGCTTAGGATCGAGTGGTGTTGCTATAGGACGACAGTCTAAAATTTCATGTTGTTGCAGCAATTCTTTGATTTGCCCTTTTTGTCGTATAGCTATTGCGCCCCTTTCACCTTCTCTTTCGACTTCCATACTAAGAAATAATTGAACAGGACCCTTATCTACCACTTGCAGTCTTTTCGAAATTTCGTGTTTAATAGAGCTCATCTCTTTCTTGTTTGAGCTGGCTATTAGCAGATCATCTACATACACTGCTAACAAATTGATGTGCCCGCCGTGATGCTTCGTATATACGCAAGGCTCTGTTACACATTGTTTAAAACCAATATTAATTAAAATGTCATGCAACCTCATATTCCATTGACGTCCTGCCTGTTTCAAACCATATAAAGCTTTCTGTAACTTTAAGACTTTATTGGGATACTCGCTGTTTGTAAATGTTTCAGGCTGCACCATATATATTTCGTCATCTATGATACCATTTAAAAACGCAGATGAAACGTCAACATGGTGTAGGTATAGCTGGTACTCTGCAGCTAACGCGAAAATTGTACGGATAGTAGAATACCGCACCACAGGTGAAAACGTATCGGTATAGTTCACCCCATATACTTGGCTGCACCCTTTGGCTACTAGCCTTGCCTCAAATCGATCAATTTCACCGTTCTT
This sequence comes from Eurosta solidaginis, assembly GCA_029619165.1. NCBI lineage: Eukaryota > Metazoa > Arthropoda > Insecta > Diptera > Tephritidae > Eurosta > Eurosta solidaginis. Next base: position 41,023 of record JARSSU010044022.1, read on the forward strand.
GTTTTTCTTGATCGAAAAATACCCATTTGCACTTTATGGCTTTCTGATTTTTTGGTAAATCTACTAGCTCCCATGTATCATTGTCTAAAAGAGCTTGATATTCAGCACACATTGCTTTACGCCACTCACTTGCATGGTCACTAGACATGGCTTCACCCACTGTATTCGGAATATCAACATCATAGAGAAAATTTGCATAATGGTATTCTTTCTTTGGCCTTCCTGGTTTCCCTGACCGCACCAACTTCGGCCGACCAGGTCCTACTTGTTTAGTAGCGGGCTCTTCATCACTTTCTTCTTTTGCAGATTTAAAATCACTCTCTGGGTCGTCTTCAGCACTAACACGTTCATTATCTAGCTTGTCTTCAGTGCTAACACATTCACTCTCTGGCTTGTCTTCAGTGCTAACCCACTCACTCTTTAGCTTGTCTTCAGTGCTTACACATTCACCTTCTGGCTTATCTTGATTTGACTTTAAAATATATAAATCAACGTTTAGATTTTCTTTCGGAATAGTTGGTTCTATAAATGATACATCACGTCTTAAAATAATTTCTCTTGTGGCAGAATCATACAAGCGATAGCCCTTGGTAGCACTACCGTAACCAACCATTACATACGCTTTTCCCTTAGCATTAAATTTACTTTTAGGTTTTTTATCTAAGGCGTAAGCCACTGATCCAAATGTTCTTAGATGTGACACAACTGGTTTTCTTTTATACCATGCCTCATAAGCGTCATTTCATCGACTGCTTTTGTTGGTGACCTATTTCGCAAGTAAGCTGCAGTATTTACAGCTTCTGCCCATAATGTATCACTCAAGTTCGCACCAATTAGCATGCTCCGTGCCATCTCTACCAATGGCCGGTTATAGCGTTCAGCTACACCATTCTGCTGCGGAGTGTAGGGTACCGTGAACTGATGCAAAATGCCACAATCTTTTACATACTGCTGAAACAAATTATTTGTGTATTCAGTGCCATTGTCACTTCTAATGGCTTTAATTAGACACCCAGTTTGACGTTCAGCGAAAATCTTGAATTCTTTAAATTTACTGAAAACTTCGCTTTTGTGCTTCATTAAATAAACAAAACCATATCTTGATTTGTCATCTACAATGTCAATACGTATTTCGAACCACCAGCCGATGTTTTTACTGGCCCAAATACATCTGTATGTACTAGTTCAAGTAATTCGCTTGCTCGATTTGAACTTGATGTAAATGGTTTTGTTACACATTTACTCTGCATACATACAACACACGGAATAGATTTTGGCACATTTACTTGAAGCCCGTTCACTAAATTTTTGTTTACAAGCATACGCATGCTGTCATAGTTCAAATGACCATACCGTGCATGCCACTTCATTGCTTCATTCTGCTGGCCTGCAAAGAATAACATTTTCTTATTTTCTGTGAACAAAAATATACCACCAACTTTGTTTCCACGCAATATTACGCTGCCGTTGTTTTCATATACCGTGACAAAATCTTTTGCAAATTTAACGCAAAGGTTATTTTTCACTGCTTTCGATACTGAAATAAAATTGCATTGCAATACAGGAACATAAAGTACATCAATCAGCTGGATTTCTTTCCCTTCTGCTTTTAGTCGAACTGTTCCCTTTCCCATTGCTTCTATACATTTGTTACCAGCTAACAAAATGTTTTCATTGTATTCATTCAACTCATCGAACATGTTTCTGTCACAACACATATGCGACGTGGCTCCGCTATCGATACACCATACGTTCGACTGCAAGTTCTTTGACTCAAACGCTGAGAACAGAGTAAATGCTTTTGGTTTCTCGTTTGTTTTATCTGTCTGTTCCTGGTTTTTGTTGCTTTTGTTGCATTGTGCAGCAAAATGACCCGTTCGTCCACAACTAAAACATTTTAAGTTCGATCGATTTCTAGAACATTTACTTCGCTGCGACGACTTGCTGCCACTGCTTTTACCCTTTTCATGTGCCATGAAAACCTGCACGCTACTTTCTGCAATAGGCGACACACTCATTTTTCGACGTTGCTCTTCCTCAAGCAATTTAATTTTTAACAAACTCAGCTTTGGAAGCTCATCGCGGGACTCTAACGCGACAACTAAATTTTCGAAAGACTTCGGAAGACTAGCTAGGAGCATTATTACAAAAATATTGTCAGGCTATGTACATTTATTTCGTCCAAAAATTGTTTTATGAACATAACCTCTTTTGCGGCAGTTGACAACGATATGTATTCCGCTTCGGTGCTGCTCAAGGCCACTGTTGATTGCTTCTTCGACTCCCAAGACACTGCACCACGGCTAAAAGAAATGCATAGCCAGTGAACGATTTGCGCTCGAGTGACTCCACCCAATCAGCATCAGCATAGCATTGTATCGGCGTTCCCTTCTTACTGTACGTGAGCGATAAATCAATCGTAGAACATAAATATCTTAACACCCTTTTTGCCGCTGCCAAGTGTTCGCTATGTGGCTCATTATTATGCTGCGTAAGCTTGCACACTGTATGTATAATATCTGGCCTTGTGCACAACGCCAGATACAACAACGAGTCTATCAGCGACTGGTACTATTGTTTGCCAACGCGCTTGCAACTAGAATCAGCGCATAATATTTGTTGCTTAGGATCGAGTGGTGTTGCTATAGGACGACAGTCCTAAAATTTCATGTTGTTGCAGCAATTCTTTGATTTGCCCTTTTTGTCGTATAGCTATTGCGCCCCTTTCACCTTCTCTTTCGACTTCCATACTAAGAAATAATTGAACAGGACCCTTATCTACCACTTGCAGTCTTTTCGAAATTTCGTGTTTAATAGAGCTCATCTCTTTCTTGTTTGAGCTGGCTATTAGCAGATCATCTACATACACTGCTACAAATTGATGTGCCCGTCGTGATGCTTCGTATATACGCAAGGCTCTGTTACACATTGTTTAAAACCAATATTAATTAAAATGTCATGCAACCTCATATTCCATTGACGTCCTGCCTGTTTCAAACCATATAAAGCTTTCTGTAACTTTAAGACTTTATTGGGATACTCGCTGTTTGTAAATGTTTCAGGCTGCCACCATATATATTTCGTCATCTATGATACCATTTAAAAACGCAGATGAAACGTCAACATGGTGTAGGTATAGCTGGTACTCTGCAGCTAACGCGAAAATTGTACGGATAGTAGAATACCGCACCACAGGTGGAAAACGTATCGGTATAGTTCACCCCCATATACTTGGCTGCACCCTTTGGCTACTAGCCTTGCCTCAAATCGATCAATTTCACCGTTCTTGTTTTTCTTGATCGAAAAATACCCCATTTGCACTTTATGGCTTTCTGATTTTTTGGTAAATCTACTAGCTCCCATGTATCATTGTCTAAAAGAGCTTGATATTCAGCACACATTGCTTTACGCCACTCACTTGCATGGTCACTAGACATGGCTTCACCCACTGTATTCGGAATATCAACATCATAGAGAAAATTTGCATAATGGTATTCTTTCTTTGGCCTTCCTGGTTTCCCTGACCGCACCAACTTCGGCCGACCAGGTCCTACTTGTTTAGTAGCGGGCTCTTCATCACTTTCTTCTTTTGCAGATTTAAAATCACTCTCTGGGTCGTCTTCAGCACTAACACGTTCATTATCTAGCTTGTCTTCAGTGCTAACACATTCACTCTCTGGCTTGTCTTCAGTGCTAACCCACTCACTCTTTAGCTTGTCTTCAGTGCTTACACATCACCTTCTGGCTTATCTTGATTTGACTTTAAAATATATAAATCAACGTTTAGATTTTCTTCGGAATAGTTGGTTCTATAAATGATACATCACGTCTTAAAATAATTCCTCTTGTGGCAGAATCATACAAGCGATAGCCCTTGGTAGCACTACCGTAACCAACCATTACATACGCTTTTCCCTTAGCATTAAATTTACTTTTAGGTTTTTTATCTAAGGCGTAAGCCACTGATCCAAATGTTCTTAGATGTGACACAACTGGTTTTCTTTTATACCATGCCTCATAGGCGTCATTTCATCGACTGCTTTGTTGGTGACCTATTTCGCAAGTAAGCTGCAGTATTTACAGCTTCTGCCCATAATGTATCACTCAAGTTCGCACCAATTAGCATGCTCCGTGCCATCTCTACCAATGGCCGGTTATAGCGTTCAGCTACACCATTCTGCTGCGGAGTGTAGGGTACCGTGAACTGATGCAAAATGCCACAATCTTTTACATACTGCTGAAACAAATTATATGTGTATTCAGTGCCATTGTCACTTCTAATGGCTTTAATTAGACACCAGTTTGACGTTCAGCGGAAAATCTTGAATTCTTTAATTTACTGAAAACTTCGCTTTTGTGCTTTCATTAAATAAACAAAACCATATCTTGATTTGTCATCTACAATGTCAATACGTATTTCGAACCACCAGCCGATGTTTTTACTGGCCCAAATACATCTGTATGTACTAGTTCAAGTAATTCGCTTGCTCGATTTGAACTTGATGTAAATGGTTTTGTTACACATTTACTCTGCATACATACAACACACGGAATAGATTTTGGCACATTTACTTGAAGCCCGTTCACTAATTTTTGTTTACAAGCATACGCATGCTGTCATAGTTCAAATGACCATACCGTGCATGCCACTTCATTGCTTCATTCTGCTGGCCTGCAAAGAATAACATTTTCTTATTTTCTGTGAACAAAAATATACCACCAACTTTGTTTCCACGCAATATTACGCTGCCGTTGTTTTCATATACCGTGACAAAATCTTTTGCAAATTTAACGCAAAGGTTATTTTTCACTGCTTTCGATACTGAAATAAAATTACATTGCAATACAGGAACATAAAGTACATCAATCAGCTGGATTTCTTTCCCTTCTGCTTTTAGTCGAACTGTTCCCTTTCCATTGCTTCTATACATTTGTTACCAGCTAACAAAATGTTTTCATTGTATTCATTCACTCATCGAACATGTTTCTGTCACAACACATATGCGACGTGGCTCCGCTATCGATACACCATACGTTCGACTGCAAGTTCTTTGACTCAAACGCTGAGAACAGAGTAAATGCTTTTGGTTTCTCGTTTGTTTATCTGTCTGTTCCTGGTTTTTGTTGCTTTTGTTGCATTGTGCAGCAAATGGACCCGTTCGTCCACAACTAAAACATTTTAAGTTCGATCGATTTCTAGAACATTTACTTCGCTGCGACGACTTGCTGCCACTGCTTTTACCCTTTCATGTGCCATGAAAACCTGCACGCTACTTTCTGCAATAGGCGACACACTCATTTTTCGACGTTGCTCTTCCTCAAGCAATTTAATTTTTAACAAACTCAGCTTTGGAAGCTCATCGCGGGACTCTAACGCGACAACTAATTTTCGAAAGACTTCGGAAGACTAGCTAGGAGCATTATTACAAATAACTCCTCCTGCAGATCTATACCAATTTCTGCTAGCTTCTCAACTATACTCGAAAAATTGCTTAGATATTGTTGTACCTGATCACTTTCTGCCATGCGCATATCCAGTAGCTGCTTAAATAAAGACACCTTTCGCGCAGGGCCTTTTGGTCGATGTATATCCTGCAACACATTCCATGCTTCTTTTGCTGTTTTGCATTTTTCACATAGGCAATTTGTATTGGCGTTAGGCTTAACACAATTGTTGCCATGGCCTTCTCATCACTCGATTTCCATGCTTTTTGTTCAGCGTCTTCGGCTTCTGTAGCTGGCTGCATAAGTGCACCTGACACCACATCCCAGAGCTCCTTGTATACAAGTATACTTTTTACTTGAACGCACCATGCGTCATAGTTGGACTCATCCAACTTCTCAACATTAAAAAACGAGGAATTGTTCATTTTTCTTAGCACTTTATGTAGGGGCTGGCCATAACCTGTTGGAGGTCCTCTAATTTAAAATAAAAACAGCCGCTCTTCTGAACAATAAAGAATGTTTACTTCGAGTTGACTTCAACGTCGGTTAGATACACACAGATAGAAAAAGAATTATTCGTAAGTTAAAAATGGCGAATACAAAAGAAAGAATTCGCAAAGCAAAAATGCGATTACAAGTTGCAAATGAAAAAACAGAGTTGCCACATGAAATAGAATT
>JARSSU010044023.1:0-27375 GCA_029619165.1 Eurosta solidaginis
CCGAAGGGTAAATAAATTTTCTAAATCATATATTAATACTGGGGAATTATTATCAATATTTTGAAGATCGGTATCGCGTTCCGCTTTGGTAAATATTTTTTCGTCCAAATGATTTTGATGTAGTTGAATCTCGGCTTCAGATACTTTACCTACATTTACTTTAAAAATGTTACACTTATCACAAATATCCTTTCTTGGTGCGTAGAAAGATAAATTAAAGCTGGTATTAAATACTTTCCTATAGACATCTATACTAACTGGGTTACTAATAGAGATTTTATAAAAGTCATACATATTTTCTTGAAGTATTTGATCTGCAGTAATGGGGGTCGACCGTCGGGAAGCTTGATATGTGATTTTTTACCGCTATAATTCGACTTTCCTCTGTAGGTTTTTTTCCACAATTTTAAGTTTCGATTGCGACGCTACAGTATTAGCTTCGCAAAAAAATAATAAATAACTCGATCAGAAATTCCTAGAGTATTTAAGAAATACTTTTGCACACTTGCGCGGTTTTGTTGTTTGGTTTAAAATAAAAATGAAATCTACTTTTTTTTCTTGGTTCATCCTGATTTTTGGAGTTTGCTCTTCTGCGCTTAACTGATGTCTTCTTTACAAAATTACCATAAAATATTTGCTTCTCTGATGAGTTTAAGCCCCAGAAACGGGAATGAATACTCTTCCTTTCATCTGAGGATATTTTAGTTGTACACATGTAAAAGCACGATTTAGCGCATCCGGAACCAATGGTTCTTCCTGGCCTTCCAATCTTTTACTGTTAACAAAAGGCAATCCACGATAGTGAAGGCTCTTTCGTATATTTTGCTTGCACAATTCAGTGTTTCGTTTTCTTTTTCGAGGCAAAGGAGATGCGTAATTAGCTGAAAGTATTTAATTGGAAATTTAAAAGTAAGAACTTTAGAACGGAAGTAAAATTAAACGCAAAATTACTTACAACCGCTGCTATAATCCGATGGCAACTTACGTAACACACTTCCATTTTTTTAGGGCGAAGAAAGAAGTGCGCTACATGCCGTTTCGTAGTACTTTTTTAACGACGATTTATTTTCTGGAACATAACTCGGATCATTTTCGAAATCATCTGAAGAAAAGTCAGTCCCATCGCAAGATCCAAGAATTTCGTTTTCCAGGCTAGATTGATTTTTTTTTAAATGAATAGGTACTAACGAAATACTTACTCGTAAATTTCTTGCGGCACATAATGTGCAGGAAATTCATCCGCACGCCTCGACATCGCGATTAACACGTAACACTATTACGCTCAATACGACATATTTTTACTAAGCAAGATTCAAGAATTTGTTGCATGTGTTAGCTGATTTCGCACATACAAGAATTTTTTATTAAGAATTATATTCATTCAATTTCTATGAAAAATTGTCGCATGTGCGGAAACTTTAAAATTATACGACAAAATGCTACTAAAGCGCTTGTGACCTGGCATATACGACAAAATTTTACCGAATATCTCGAAAACCAAAGGAGATATTAAAAAAACTGATAAATGCATTAGAAAGATCTTGGTAAGATTAGTATAATTGCATTATTAGCTCAGTTTGGCCCAATTTTCACATACAACAATCATTTAACCAGGCGACGAAATGTCAAAAGCGTACTGCGCCGGAAGTTGATGTATCAAATCAAACAAAAAAAAAGTTTATAATCAGCTGTCCCATGCTGCCACCTTGTATCGTTCCGCCATGGAAACATGTTGTCACAAGCGTGACGTCACGCCGAAAAAATTTATTTCACGGCTAACTATGATTTTTTACGCTCTCATTTTTTAATGCGGGATCTGTTTATTGATTCATGATGGCTTATACCTATATGACACTACTTTATTTTCTCTATATTATTCCTGTATTGTCCTTATATTTTTTGTCACCCTCTCTACTAATATGGGTTGAGTAATGGTGTAAGTGTATAGACTATATTTTATTTTTCCAGCGCGGGTGTTTAGGCCGATGAAATAAATGTCATCAGCATATGCCAGTAATTGCACGCTTTTATAGAATATTGTTCCAGAGCGGTTAAGTTCTGCAGCTAGTATAATTTTCTCCACCATCAAATTAAAGAAATCGAACCATAAGGGCGTCACCCTGTGTGAAACCTCTTTTAGTTTCGAACAGCTCGGAGAGGCCAATTCTCACTGAACTGATTGAGCCGTCATATTGCACAGCCGTATAAGTTTTGCGGGGAAACCGAATTCAGACACAGCGGCATATAGGCAGCTCCTTTTCGTGCTGTCGAAGCCGGCTTTAAAATCGACGAAGAGGTGATGTGTGTGTCGATTCTTTTTTCGCGGGGTTTTTGTGAAAATCAAGTCGATGGTAGATTTACCAGGTCTGAAGCCGCACTGTTAAGGTCCAATCAGCCGATCACGGTGGGCTTCAATTTTCTCACGATACACTTGGAATACAATAAGGTTAGCAGTAAGTAGTCAAAAATGGACTCACCTATTTCATTTGCACCTTATAGCTCGTAATGTCCATTAGCGTCGCAGCCGATGACAAGGTCAGTTCCATGGGTTTCCGTGAACTCCACAAGTTTTCGGACAGGTGTCGGTGGTGGCGTGTCCCCTTCGTACGGGAAGTATGCGGACGATAGCAGCAGCTTGCGTCCCTGCTTTTGTTAGCACACTACAGTGACGCGGTCTCCGTTGCAGTGCTGTATAGAGATAAATAGATTAATATCTTTCTTAACTACTGCTCTAATTTTACCCTCTTGTGATGCATGTAGACGGTAGCCGTTCAGCCCTAAACCGCAAACCCTCTCCCCAACCAGCCAGGATTCTTGGACTAGAGCTATGTCCACTCCGTTTTCTGCAATGAATTTCGTTAGGTCGAGCGAGGCGGAAGCTGAGTGGTGCAAATTAATTCTTCCTTTGCGGCATCTGGCCTGTCAACAGGCACAAAAACGATGATGGCTACTTGTAGACCTGAAGGGCAGTCGAAGGTAGCATTAGGTCTACGCTTTTTCGACTCCTTCTCCGGTCCCTCATCGGGCACAATTCTTTTCCGGCCGTGTGCGCCCATCGATCCGGACGAGGATGCTTGGCTAGCATCCTGACCTGATCGTCGGCGCTTTCCGGTAGTCAGCATGAGCAGCGTTAGTTGCCTTGCACTTTGCTACTACCTTTCTGTGTTTCTTGATAAGAGCGTTTTCTCTCACAGTGAGAGTGGCAGGATCTTTTTTCTGCATCTTACGATGGTAGTAGTTAGAGTTTTTGTAGCCCTTCAGGGCTTTCAGCTCCCTTATTTTCTTCTCCGACCCTAAACCTTTGTCCTCCGCAGTTTTTGACGTGTGGGCTTGGTCATTCAGCAGAACGCTCTCAGCCTCGGAGTCCGTTTCATCGTCGTCGCTCACCAGTATTGATAGCTCATCCTCGGCGGCACTCACAACTGTTACGCTCCTCAACTGAGACCTAACGCTTCCCTCAGCACCAGACTCAGAACCTGTTTTTGCCGTGCTCCACAGAGCGTGCTCGGACAGAGACAGAGCTCTTGTTCTCCCAGTAGCATTCGTAGACTGTGTAGCCTGGGCTCCCGCTCCACAGCCTGATAAGTCGCTGAATCTCGACGACAGATGGCCTTCTCGGCCAGCATCTACCGCCGGTACTGGGGATCCGACCCCCTGCACCGTAACTTTCCTTCCTTCCTTGTCGCTCATAATCGACGAACCGAATTCGCCATCACCCGTGGAGTTTCTTTCAAGTCTACCACTCCTTACAAAAGACTTGAGACTCGACCGCCACTAACCTGGGGAAATAGACGTCGTTTTTTGCCGCCCCTGACATGGGGAACAGACGCATATGCCCCGTTAAGGCTGTGTGTGCCAGGTACCGCCCCTAACATGGGAGCAGGGGCATCTGACGACTTATTGACCCGTCAAGGCTGTTGTACCAGATGCCGCCCTTAACATGGGGAAACAGACACATCCGGCGAGCAAGAAGTGCCGTCCCTAACATGGAAAACAGCCGCACTATTATAGCCGTTGAGGCAAAAACAGCAGATCTTGGTTACCGTTCCACGAAGTTCGAACCATGCGGGTGGAGAATGCCGCATCCTCTCCTTTTGTATGTTTAGTGCCTCGTGGAAGTGGCATTAGCCCCCGCACCGCGACAAGGTTCCTGCCATAGCGAAGGGTCCTTATTTGATTACTTTAGATAATTTAAAATAAAATAAATAAATTGATTACTTAACCGTTTTCACACAGAAACTTAATGGAATCACTATTCTATTTAATGAAATAATTAAGTTTCCTTTTTCATACAGGGTCTTTTGCTTCATTAAGCGAACATTTGTCAGCAGCCCAAACAAATATTTTGTTTTTACAAAAAATAGTTACAATGGGAAGCAGCCGTTTTCTTCTTAATTATAAATCCAATCAACATAAAATGCATGCACAGATGTCCATAGATGTTGCGCCTAACCACCTATGTATGTATGTGCCTATTTTCGAAAAAGTCATGTTATCTTTTGCAGCAAATGCAGCGAAAATTAAATTTTGAACTTTTCGAGTTTTTCCATTTTTTCTAAATTATTAAAAATAATTTATTTTTGATTGTCATTTGTTACATTGACATAAAATTCGAAGCACCAAGCAAAACCCACTGGATTTTTCGCTCGATTAGGCATTCAATAAAGCACTAATGAGGTAATTAATCTAATTGTATTTTGTCTGGAAGATTGAGTTCAATTCGGGCTTTAATGTAGAAAATTTTTCTAATTATTTCATTAAGCCTCTGAGTCAAATTGGCATTAGATAATTTTTTTTCAATAATCTTAAAAAATCCAAGTTTTTTTCTTTGATTATTTTTGTAATCAATTGGAAATTAATCATCACAAATAAAAAATAATGGCAAGTAATCATTAAATGGTTTCTAATATATATATTATCAATTAAACAGGTAATCATTATTCAATAGGTATGTTTTAAACTAATCCAAATTCTGGAAACTCCATTGCCAAAAATTCAAAAACAGTATCAAGTGCGCAGAAACTTATGAAATATTTAGATCCATATAAGGAATAACCGCCTAAGTTCTGTGTAAAAGTATAGGAGTTAGATGTTATTCCTTTAGACCATGATAGACCAGAGCATCCAAAAATAAACAAAGTAAAATATTAACAAGTAATGAAGGCTAAGCTCGGGTGTAACCGAACATTGCATACTCAGCTGAGAGCTTTGGAGACAAAATAAGGGAAAATCACCATGTAGGAAAATAAACCTAGGGGAACCCTGGAATGTGTTTGTATGTCATGGGTATCAAGTGCAAGGTATTAAAGAGTATTTTAATAGGGAGTGGGCCATAGTTCTATAGGTGGACGCTTTTTCGAGATATCGCCATAAAGGTGGACCAGGGGAACTCTAGAATGTGTTTGTACGATATGGGTATCAAATTAAAGCTATTAATGAGGGTTTTATAAGAGAGTGGGCCTTAGTTGTATATGTGAAGGCGTTTTCGAGATATCGACCAAACTGTGGACCAGGGTGACCTAGACCATCATCTGTCGGGTATCGCTAATTTATTTATATATGTAATATTTGCAGGGCGAAATCAAAAGCCCTTGGAATCATGGATCAATTCTCTTCTATGGTAGGTGTCACAACCATTTTACAAAGGTTTTTCGACAGTTCTATTTTGCTTCAAAAAAACAATCCAATCACCATGTTTCATCCCTTTTTTCGTATTTGGTATAGAATTATGGAATTTTTTCATTTTTCGATAGTGAAAAGTGGGTGTGGTCATAGTCGGATTTCGCCCATTTTTAATACCACGATAAATGCTCTGTGAAGTTGGCACCTCCATTTGCGAGTAATTAAAAAAACCAAATGCCATTCGTTTGTCCATCGTTTGTTCACGTTTGTCCAGGAAAACTGTTTCAAAAAAACAAAAATCGTGTGTGAAGTTGGCACCTCCATCGTTTGTTCACGTTTGGCCAGGAAAACTGTTTCAAAAAAACAAAAATCGTGTGTGAAGTTGGCACCTCCATTTGCGAGTAATTAAAAAAACCAAATGCCATTCGTTTGTCCAGGAAAAATTTTCGCTTGTCCACCTTTTATTACCCTCACTAGGCTCGGCACCTTGTCGTTGGTGTGAGGGCTTAGCCGAACTCCATAGTGCCCGACTATGAGGCGGAGCTGTTTAGGACTTACATCTACGCCGTTTCTCCTCATAGGAGGGCGGCGGGATGTCGGTGACCAAGAACTGCCAACCCCATAATCCAGGGTGTTATGCGGACCGTGCCTATGGACGATTTGCAGCCAGGGGATAAATTCGGCTGCATTCGAACGGAGCCTTCCCGATACCGGGCACCTCGGGAAGTATTATGGCCTTACCACTGTAAGGGGCGCTGCTGTGGCGGACGGTTCTTTCCCCGTATATAATACTGGACCGCTGAGCCCGCCTTGTCGGGCAGGTGGTCGTACGACCAAGATGAGCGACTCATTACCTGATTGTAATAAGGACGATGATAAGAGGACTGAGTCGCAAGCCAAGGACGACAAATACGCATTAAGCGATGCGTCGGATTCGGGGAGCGAGAGTAGTGCTGATTCAATGAACTCCGTGTTGGAGAAGCACACAAATGAAAACGGAGTAGAAGAGTGGAGAAGGGTACGGAGCATAGGAAGCGAAAGAGCTCTCTCGCAGTACCGTGCAGCACTTAGAATTGTGCAACGCTTGGGAGCAGTGGTCGACCCAACAGAAGTGGAGATCGAGCTTTTGGAATGGGCCCATGAGGCGGTAGAAGTAGGTCGAAGGCAGTTCAAAAGGTTTGCTGCGAGATACCCTCGGTTCTGCAACCGGTACGAGGAGGAAGAAGCGTCGAATGGCAGAATGAAGAGGCAACGTTCGGCGGAAGGCGACAAGCCTGCTTTCAAAAGGCAGAAAGGACACAGTCTTAGAGCCGCGAGACAGGGCAATCGCATAAACAAGACAAGTAGGCCCAAAGCTGTAAGACATATGGGCCCCAATAGCGAGGTAGCAACTACCTCGAAAGCTGCGAGTCAGAAGGAAGTTCCAACTACGGAAGTAGGAGATAAGCCAAAGTGAGATAACGCTAAGACTCCGGCTTTCTCGGAGGTACTAAAGGGAGTTAACGCTAAGACTCCGGCTTTCTCGGAGGTGCCAAAGGGAGATAACACGAAGACTCCGGCTTTTCCCGAGAAGATGAGTGACGTGGCAAAGCAGTCACTGACTGTGGCGCTGGTTGATCGTAGCAGTCCTTTCGGACAAATGACTACTGAAAGGTGGAGATCTGTGGAAAGGGAGCTTATTAGCTTAATGCTTAAGATGATGCGGAAACAACCAAGTAAGCCCCTTCCAACCTTTGATTCGGGGGGATGGTATAATGGTGGGAAGATGATAGCGTGCGACAACATCGCGAGCTTGCGGTGGCTGGAGGAAGTAATTCCAAACCTCAAAGGCAAGGCACGAACGCGCGGTTTGCGGTGGTGGATAAAGCGCAAATCCCCACGGTACCAAAAGTTAAGGTATGGATACCATGCGTGATGAAGTCGGAGGATACACTGTGACTTCTGCAGAATCAGAATCCGACCATACCGACACAGGATTGGAAGGTACTTAATGTATCCCGAAATATTAGCCGTAACCAAAGCAGTAGAAACCCAGGAAGAGAATAGCTTAAGCTGCAACCGTGTTAAATTTTATATTGACAGTCAAGCAGCAATTAAGGCAATAATCTCGTATAGCACAGCATCCAAATGCGTGTTAAAGTGTAAGCAAGCTCTGGAGAGAATCGGGACAGGGAGAAGCAGGAAGAGAATAGCTTAAGCTGCAACCGTGTTAAATTTTATATTGACAGTCAAGCAGCAATTAAGGCAATAATCTCGTATAGCACAGCATCCAAATGCGTGTTAAAGTGTAAGCAGTCTCTGGAGAGAATCGGGACAGGGAGAAGCATATATCTATATTGGGTCCCAGGGCATATGGGAATAGATGGGAATGAAAAAGTGGACGAATTATCTAAAAAGGACGCATCCTTTGAAGCTTGCTCCGTAGACGTCCCAATTAGACTGGGCGAGATTAAGCGAAGGTGAGAGGTGCACATGATCGACCAAGCGGGAAAGGCGTGGATTCGAGCGCGGGGCTGTAAAGTGTCGAAGATTATGTGTAGGTCTTACAACCTTAGACTAACAAAGTTGTTTCTATCATTAAAAAGAGAGGACTGTAGACTCATGACGGGTATTCTGACTGGGCACTGCCTTCTGGCGTCACATGCCTTTAAATTAGGCTTGGCCAGCGATAGCAGATGTGGGAAGTGCGGGTTGGAGGAGGAAACGATCGAGCACGTTCTGTGCTCGTGCCCTGCCTTTGCCAGGCTAAGACTCCAGCTATTAGGAGTGATACAGCTGTCAGATCTACAAGCAGCAAGTGGCTTAAGTCCTAGGAAGCTTCTAGTATTTGCCAAGAGGACGGAGTTATTTTATAACATAGGTCCATGTTTTTGATAGGGTTTTTCAGTTCGGTCGTTAAAACAAACTTTTGGTAACACTACGGACTCAATCAGTCTATGTGAGGTCCTCATGGACCGGCCAGTTCAACCTAACCTAACCACCTTTTGTTAAAAAGTTACAACAAAAATATTTTTTTTTGGAAAAACCGCAAAAAAAATTTTTTTCGCTTTATTGTGCTAAATCGTATGTTCGTCGTCTGACCATCGTTTGTCCATGTTTGTCCAGGAAAAATTTTCGTTTGTCCACCTTTTGTTAAAAAGTTATTTCAAAAAAACAAAAATCGTGTGTGAAGTTGGCACCTCCATTTGCGAGTAATTAAAAAACCCAAATGCAATCCGCTTGTCCATAGTTTGTCCACGTTTGTCCATGAAAAATTTTCGTTTGTACACCTTTGGTTAAAAAGTTATAAGAAAAATATTTTTTTTTCGAGAAACCCCAAAATGTTTTTTTTCGCTTTATTGTGCTAAATCGTATGTTCGCCGTCTGACCGTCGTTTGTCCATGTTTGTCCAGGAAAAATTTTCGTTTGCCCACCTTTGGTTAAAAAGTTATAAGAAAAAAAATTTTTTTTTCGAAAAACCCCAAAATGTTTTTTTTTCGCTTTATTGTGCTAAATCGTATGTTCGTCGTTTGACCGTCGTTTGCCCATGTTTGTCCAGGAAAAAATTTCGTCTTTCCACCTTTTGTTAAAAAGTTATTTTAAAAAAATAACAAAAATCGTGTGTGAAGTTGGCACCTCCATTTGCGAGTAATTAAAAAACCCAAATGCAATTCGTTTGTCCATCGTTTGTCCACGTTTGTCCAGGAAAATTTTCGTTTTTTCCACCTTTTGTTAAAAAGTTATTTCAAAAAAACAAAAATCGTGTGTGAAGTTGGCACCTCCATTTGCGAGTAATTAAAAAAACCAAATGCAATTCGTTTGTCCACGTATGTCCAAGAACAATTTTCGTTTGTCCACCTTTGGTTAAAAAGTTATAAGAAAAATATTTTTTTTTCGAAAAACCCCAAAAAAATATTTTTTTCGCTTTATTGTGCTAAATCGTATGTTCGTCGTCTGACCATCGTTTCATGAAAATAAGCATGCAATGCATTTTGCTGGTGGTCCGGCTGAGTTCAGCTCTTCCTCCGCTTTACGCCAAAATCTGTGTCAGGCTTCTTTTCCTCCTTTAAAACAACCTTGCGCAATTTCCGGATGACTTTGCATCAAATCGATTAGTAGTTCTATCTGTTGCTTATTTGTACTTTTAGACCTGAAATCAAGAGTAATATAAGAGAATATTATTTTATTTATTACATACCTAATAAAATAATTAATTTTCAATTCAAAAAATACAATTTACTTACATTTTAAGAAGCGTTCCTTTCAGCTTATCAAGTGAACAATTTCTTTTAAAATGAAGGAAAAATCTCCCTCTCACTCACATTCATAATACCTACTTTTCTCCCATAACCGGTTTCCGCTTTTTCGAACATTGTTCAGAATACGAGGAAAGGGAGAAGTGAAAAAACTCTCACGGAATTTTTATTTAGAATACGAGGAATGGGAGAAGGGAAAAAACTCGCACGGAATTTTCGTTTAGAATCGGGCTGATTATCTTTGATTTGAAAACACTGCTTACTCTGGATATTTGGGCAAACCAATTTTTTGTAGATTGATCCATAAACAAACAAAATAATAAAAAAATTTAAGTTAAACGGTTTTATTGTAAACAATACTTACATTAGGTAATAATACTAAAAGATAGAAAAAAATATAGAAAATAGTTATGTAGGTCCTAGCTACCAGTCATCACACGCCTCATCAATATTGGGCGTTGATCAGACAATTAAATAAAAGCGTTGGTCGCGTCAAATTTCTATTGGTAGTCAATCGCTCATATCTTTACAAATTATATATTTTTACATACGTATAAGTAAGACCAACTCCAGCTTAATCAGGTTATGCTACGCCTCACATTTTTAAAAATTTCACGTGCCCAATTCTTTTATTTATTTGTCTGATCAACGCCTTAGATTGGTGAGGAATGTGATGACTAGTACCTAGGACCTACCTAAGTTAAACGGTTTATTGCCTAGTATTTCTGCTGTTGTTGTTGTTATAGCGATAAGAACACTCCCCGAAAGTCTTGGGGAGTGTTATCGATGTTGATGGTCCTTCGCCGGATGCCGATCCGGTACGTCCCGGTACCAAGCCCGACCATCTCGGGAACGATTTGTTATGACCAAATGCGACCTTCTAATTCATACCGCCCTCCCACCCCCTAGATCCATGAGGAGTTCGGCGTCGCCAGAGCCTCGGTTGTTAATGTAACAGGATTCGCCACGGATAGGTGAGGTTGACAATTGGGTTTAGAGAAGCTATATATTGCGCTGGCAACCTGAAAGGGTTGCGCTACACAACCCCTTGAATCTATTTGGTATTTTATTCGCCTCTTACGACAGCCATACATACCTACCGCGGGTATATTCTAACCCTCTTACCCGCTGGGTGCCTATTTATTCTCATTCTATTTAGTTCATTTAGTGACTCATTATTACAAGGAATGTTGTTGTTGTTGTTGTTTTTGTAGCGATAAGGTTGCTCCCCGAAGGCTTTGGGGAGTGTTATCGATGTGATGGTCCTTTGCAGGATACAGATCCGGTACGCTCCGGTACCACAGCTCCATTAAGGTGCTAGCCCGACCATCTCGGGAACGATTTATGTGGCCATATTAAACCTTCAGGCCATTCCCTCCCTCCCCACCCCCAAGTTCCATGAGGAGCTTGGGGTCGCCAGAGCCTCGTCTGTTGTGAAACAGGATTCGCCGCGGATAGGCGAGGTTGACAATTGAGTTTGGAGAAGCTATATATTGCGCTGGCAACCTGAAGGGTTGCGCTACACAGCCCCTTGAATCTGGTATTTTAGTCGCCTCTTACGACAGGCACACCTATCGCGGGTATATTCTGATCCCCTAACCCGCTGGGGTATTACAAGGACCCTTTCCTGACAATTTTTTACAATCTAAGTCCTCAATACATAATCCTTCCAAAGACTTTACTCGACTCGGCGCCATGTATGCTTGTCCCTCCTCGAACTCCAAAGTGTTTTGATGTCACTTCTACCAACACTTTTGTATTATAAAAAGCCTTCTAAAAAACGCATGCTGAACTTGTTAGAATAAGGGAAAACGTCAACGGGATGAGAACACGTGGATATTCACTTCATCATGATGCTTTCAATCTTTTGCAACAGATATTATAAGGGACCAAAAAGCAATCCTCGAAATCACTTAAAGCAACAAATTACACAAATATACAAAAAAGTACAGTAATGAATTCAAATGTATTTTGAGCCGCGGAAAAATTGATCGAACAGAAATCACTGGCAATTTCGCACTTTTTTTATGTAATGGACAATTCTGATATCGTACTCGGCGCAGCAAAATACATTTGCAAACAAGTCTTGCATTAACATTACCATTTTTTTATAGGTGGGTGTGTAATTTATTTAATTTTTTTTTCGTCTTTGCCTCTTTTGTCCTCAGTTACATAAACAATATATGAATAGGTCCAGTTTTATACCCACACCAAACTGACTTTATGACATCGCAAAATTTTAAGCACTGTGCAAGTTTTTCGCTTTGTTTAAAAAAAATAAGGTACACTCCCATGCAGTGCAATTTTCAAATATCATTTTTGCACGCAACTCCTCAATTAAAATATGATAGGAAAGCAGCCCTACTTAACATTCTTACTTTTTAAACTTTCCAAATCCAAAATATAAATAAATTATATTAATAAGTGTCCAGTTTCTATCATCAAAACCCAATGTTTGCGGTACATAAAAAAATGTTTAAAATCAATAAGCCAACAAAAAATTTATAAAGAGGGGTCTAATTTCAAGCTCTGAAAGTCATCATCTAACTTCAAAAAGCGCAGAAATCACCTCTCTGCTTGTGGATCTATCTCTTCAAAAATTTGATTTGTTTCAATATCTACCAAGAAAAAAGTTATTAATTTGTATAGTTCAATTGAAAATAAATAACACATACCATTTGCAAAAGGCATCTATAAAAAGGACATTCACATGAAATAAAATGTGGAAGAACAAATAGAAGCGATATTTATCAAGGCGACAAAGAAAGCAATAGATGATGCCCGTTAATCTGTAGATCCACAATATAGTCATTTACAAATGTTACATACATATAATTTCCTTAATGAACCAAAGCCCCAACACTTTTCTCTAAACTGCATAACTGCATTTTTTTATATCTTGTATGATGTATTGAAATACACCACCAGTACTTTTAGTACCAAAACATTAAAGTTAGGCCACTTTTTATTATACAGAAAAATTTTAAACTTTTTGTTATGACCTTTATAAATAAAGGTAATGATACATACTAACTGCATAGTATATACTCACATCAAGTTTTTCGCTAAGTTGCGCTTTGCTACCATTCAATACTGCATCTAATTCAACTACTAAGTGTTTACATGAATTGCGGTTTATAATATCCGGATAATCACTATCTTTTATATATTTTCGTATATCCGTCATTACATCCAATGCCTTATATGTTATGAGCTGTGCTCTGTGTAAGCGTAAAATAAGGGACTTTATATCAATTAAAATTTGGTCGATATCTTCCTCACTCTTCCACAATCTTTTAAAGCTTTTTCGAAATAGTTTTACAGCCACAGCTCGTATTTGTTCTAAGAAGTCCTCATTTTGTGAGAACTTTTCCAAAAATTCCTTTTGGAAACCATGTAGCTCCAGTTCAAATAGACGAGACCATATACGAAGATACAATAAAATTCTCTCCAATCCATCATTTGCCCTTATTTGATTAACAAAGAAATTAGATTCACATGTTGTAACATATATAAAAAGGTCCAATGAGCTCATATTTTTTACTTTACGCAGTACTTCTGTTGTAAGCCGTTTGGCATGGTCAACTTTGTTAGCTGCTGTAAGTTCAGTTGAAACTTCTAGTCTTTTATGCTGAAGATATTCATCTGTAATGCAAGGATAGTAAAGAATTTCATGAGCCGAGTATAAAAGCGAACTAAATTTCAACCCTCTTGTTTATGATTCAATGATTAAATAATGCCTATTGTACATTAAAAAATAGGTTTATGAAGGTCTTATAATTGGAAGTTTTTTAAACATTTAAAAATATCGAGAGGTGTCAAACGACGCGTAATGACCTCGAGAACAATAATCAGACGGCGGAAAAGAAAAATGTTATCTCTGTCCTGAGTTGGCAGTTTTCAATACGCGTCTTTTGGCACCTCGCTCGATATTTTTGGACGCGTATTAGCAGGCGACCCCTGTTCTAGACTATTACCTTTTTATATTCGTTTTATGAAAATGACTTCTCGGTTCAAAATAATAACCAAAACAGTTGCTAGGAGTATCATTATGCCATGGTACCCACATAATTTGTATCAAAGAGAATTGTTTCCAATGTGAGTGAGGGAACGCAATCTCCCTAGCGCGTTAGGGGGTCAGAATATATCCGCGGTAGGTATGCCTGTCGTAAGAGGCGACTAAAATACAAGATTCAAGAGGGTTGTGTCTGCATCCGGCAAAGGACCATCAGCGCTACAACAACAACGAGGCTTTACCTCACTGTGGCAGACCTTTGCGCTACGACTATTGTCTATCTATCGGAGAAAATTATAATTTGGGTAATAGTTAAAGTGGCGTATGGCATACCATGAAACACGCTGCAGTGACCACGTTTTCCACACAAAAAATGAATATGTTTCCCTTGAAGAACGTTGTGTTAAGTTGCATTATGGTTGCCTTAATTTATCCGACATGTACACTTACACATTTTGGGCTCAATAACAGTGTGATACACTGTACATTGTAAGTACCCACCTGCTGCCGATGGTCCATGAATATACTCAACTGCATGGTTCTCGTTTTCAGTTTCAGTGTTACTTTCTTTTGCTCGAAAGTTTTGTAATATTTCATTTTCATCTTTATCAAACCAGTCTTGGTCATCTGAATCAGGATCGGCCATTTTTATTCAATTTTCATTTTGATTTTTTGGCTAGAAATGGATGAAAGAAATCCATCGATTTTGTTCTATGAAATGACGAATGTAGTCGATCAACGCACATTCCTAGAACACCAACAGTCGGCTATCACGACTGGAGTTAGCTAAAATATTGAATATGATATTGAACCTGGATTAAGCCGGAGTCATTGGTGCCTTATGTCGTATCGCTGTATCCGTATCCCTAACATAATCAGCTGGATATCGTTACGACGGTAAACCAAACCCCAATTGGTTGGCTACGATACGGTTACGACCTTAACGGCACCAATAATCGATTGCATTGATTCTCATAAGGTTGGTCGAATCAGCTGTTAAAAGGTTATCGATACGGTGACCGATAAAGCACCAATGTCTCCAGCTTTAAGCCGGAGTCATTGTTGCCGTATGTCGTTTCGCTGTATCCGTATCCCTAACGTAATCAGCTTTTTATCGTTACGACGGTAAACCAAAAATCAATTGGTTGGCTACGATACGGTTACGACCTTAGCGGCACCAAAAATCGATTGCATTGATTCCCATAAGGTTGGTCGAATCAGCTGTTATAAGGATACCGATACGGTTACCGATAAAGCACCAATGTCTGCAGCTTTAAGCCGGAGTCATTGGTGCCGTATATCGTATCGCTGTATCCGTATCCTAACGTAATCAGCTGTTTATCGTTACGACGGTAAACCAAAAACCAATTGGTTGGCTACGATACGGTTACGATCTTAGCGGCACCAATAATCGATTGCATTGATTCCCATAAGGTTGGTCGAATCAGCTGTTATAAGGATACCGATACGGTTACCGATTAAGCACCAATGTCATCATCCGATGACATATTCACGTCCGAACGCTACGGTTTCTCAATGCAAATGTCGATTGAAGGCTTCTTATTTGATAGTCGCGGGGAAAGCGTCAAATACCCGACACGCACACATACACAAATTCAGTCAATCTCGTTGTAAATCGCAGGAGGCCTTAATGAGAGACGTCACTAGTTACTTTGTTAAAGAGGATAAATATAATTAATTATTTAATTCTCTTTCCAAAAAACACGTTTGCATTAAGTGACAACACCACATGGATAAATGGGAGCTAATTCAAAAATGTCCCTCATAAAACAAAAGTAGCGACTACCTCATAGTTTACATCGAGTAAATGCCTAAAAAATAACGAGTGACGGCTCTTATTATATTTATCCTCTTTGACTACACTGCATGGATAAATGCGGGACAATTATAAGTGTCTCTCTTAGAACACATTAGGCATCAATTTTTATGATTTTCAGCGAGTTACTTGCCACTCATAGCAGACTGGTTGCTCTTATTATATTTATCCTCTTTGCCTGGGTTAATAGGTCATTGGAGTGCCTTGTTACAAAGCGATCAAAATCGCCTAGGCGACTAACAAGCCAACCTAATAAAACCGCACTGCGTTTTTTTAGAGCACGCAAACAACCGGCGTTTTTTGCCCTAACCCAAATAAGCATGCGATGCTACAATGTAAAGCATGTGTGCAAACGTCAAATCTAAATGTCACGCAGAACAAATATTGGAAACCGAATTAGGCGTTCACGCAGCAAATTCAATTTGGGTTGCTCTGATACAAGTTGTATGTGTATGGGACATTTTTGACAGAAAATTACTTGCGTGTGTTTATATTAGTTTGGCTTGTAAGCGTGACCTTGGGATAATGGCCCATAGTCTCATGCACATACAACTTGTATGAGAGCAACCCAAATTGAATTTGCTGCGCAAAAACCTAACTCGATTTCCAATTTTTGTTCTGCGTGACATTTAGATTTGACGTTTGCACACATGCTTTACATTGTCGCAACGCATGTTTATTTGGGTTAGAGCAAAAAACGCCGGTTGTTTGCGTGCGCTAAAAAAACGCAGTGCGGTTTTATTAGGTTGGCATGTTAAGCGGGGGTCATTGGTGTCGTATGTCGTATCGCTGTAGTCGTATCCCTAACGTAATCAGCTGTTTATCGTTACGATGGTAAACCAAAAACCAATTGGTTGGCTAAGATACGGTTACGACCTTAGCGGCACCAATAATCGTTTTCTTTTAAATGTTTTAGAAGTCCTTTTGACCGAACCAATTAAGTGAATAAAAAAGAAAAGCGCACAAAAGAAAACACGATTAATTAACTATTGAACAATTCCCTTTTATGGAACGAAAATTTTATTGAAGTGCTGCTTCTTTAAACGTCACATTTCAACTGTAGTTAACGAAGGTAAAATAGAAAATAGAATACAGAAAATAAAAGGGTTGCCATCTTTGTTTCGACAATGGATAATTCCAATACTCCCACTCATTGATGTAAACAAAATCGGCGACGTTCTCTTATGATGTCATCGCCATCAAATTGCACAAGTATTTATAACGATTCCTATTCAATGCTTTCGTAAATATATCCGCGATCTGCTCATCAGGATTTATATATTCTAAGTTGAATTTACCATCTTGACATTTTTTCCTTACTGATGCCCAGCTTACGACACCGGATCCAATATGAAAACATACCCACTCGTCGATCGTCTTGTTTCGCTTTCACCAGCATAATCGGCATCACTGCAGCCGACCAAATCAAGAACACAATCATTTTTATAAACAATGTTAGGGTCTGCTGCTACGGTCTACGGTTACGGTCCACTTGGGAGCGTATTCGCGCGAACACACCTAGTGATGGGGCGAAAGTTGCGATAAAAAGTATCGAAAAACAAGGAAAAAAAAGACTGGCGACCACTAGCGAAAAAAGCCATGAGTTTCCGGCAAGATAAAAAAGTGGAAGGGTGGAAAAATTTGGTGATCACAAAACATCCTCGCCGGCTGTGCACATACGCTGGTAATTGTCCAGAAACTAGGAAAGAGTCGATATCGCAAAGCACCGAAACCGTTCTTTCCGACAAATCTCGTTTCTACGCGTCTATTTTGGGTGGAAATAAACTCTGCACCGGTTGTGTTGTGTGAACATAAGGGCCAGTTGAAGTAGGTCGGCGTTCGCAGTCACACTTCC
This sequence comes from Eurosta solidaginis, assembly GCA_029619165.1. NCBI lineage: Eukaryota > Metazoa > Arthropoda > Insecta > Diptera > Tephritidae > Eurosta > Eurosta solidaginis. Next base: position 17,565 of record JARSSU010044023.1, read on the forward strand.
CTACAAGAAACGCTGATAGTTTTACTAATACACTCTAGTGATGGAACGATATTTCGCTATTGGTGATTGCATCGCCGCTATTAACAAATCGCTAATAGCTATAGCTATTGCAATCCAAATATATCAGTGATTGGCGATTTTCCTTCATTCGATTCTTTTGAATGGCAATCACCTCTGGCAGATTATCGCCAATAGTGATTGGCGATTTTCCTTCAGCATGAAATTCTAATACTAATAGTGATAGCGGGGATGCAATCATCGATAGTGAAATATCGTTCATCACTACTCATCTGTGTGCTTTGCTTTCCGACTGAGTAAAAAGTTTATTGGAGACAAAAAGGAATAATTTTCTCGAAAATTGGAAAAAATATACTTTTACAAAAGTTTGCCAGCTATTATCGAAAAATGGCGATAGTTGTCTTAAGAAGTGCACAACGAAAAAAATTTCTCAACAGATAGTGGTAAATAAGGGCGAAAAAAGTATGCTTTTTGTGCAGAGAAATTGTGGAAACGGCGAACGGAACAAAGCAACTTGTGCAACAACAATTTCGACGACGAAGTGATGTGCAATAATTGCCAAAATTGGTTTTGCAATGGGCGTGGAAGCACATCTGGATCCCAAATTGTTAAACTTTCGGTGAGGGCTAAACATAGGGAAGTCACCCTACATTCTGAAGGTCCACTTCGAGAAACAGTACTAAAATTTTATTCGTGTGGCTTACGTAATGTATATGAATTGGGATCAAGAACAATGGAAGCCACTTATAACTGATCGTTCGTTTTTGCCGTGGTTGGTTAAGGTGCCTACCGAGCAAGAGCAGTGGCGTGCACGACAAATATCAGCAGCAGAAATAAACAACATTTCAGGATTTAGAGAAGCCAGGTATAGACACTGAACCATCACAAGTGCTATTGCGTTATGAAGATGGTTATCAATATTAGATAGTTTTTGGTCCACTTGAGCGCCTAGAAACAGAATACGATAAACATTTAAAAGGATCGCAAACACAGGAGGGTATAGAAATAAGATGGGACGTTGGCCTAAACAAAGAAACAATAGCATTTTTTCGCTTGCTAAAACTGATTCGACTTTGAAGCTAATGCATGTGGTATTCATAAGTTACACATACATCACTCATGTTATTGTAAACAGATTAACTCAAAGTTTAAGTTTTTTGGGAGAATGTAATTCAAGCTTTGTCATATGGTTTGTATATGGTTGAATTCTCCGGCTAATTTCTAAGGCACTGAAGTGGGTGGCTAATTTTCTGCTAAAGAATATTTTTATAATAGTTTGAAGAATTTGCTATATTTTTCCTCTGTATTTTTCATTAAAAATTGATTCACTTTACTATATAAATATTATGCAGCCAAATACAACTTTCAGAATAAATTCATACGGAGTATTTCTGAATACGTCGGTGTAGTATAATATAGTAAATAAATCATGTTTTTAAAAATCAAAGCATTTTCAATTAGCAAAATTTATAAAACAAAGATGCATAGACATCTATTTCAGCTAGTTTCATCTCATTGAGTGTAAATCGAGACTGAACATATTAAAAGTTCACATTACATCAGTTTACTATAAAAGGTACATATTTTCGTCTTTTTATTCCAATTTTGGTTCATATATTCTGTATACTAAATTAAATTAATGTATAACATTCAATCTACTCCAGTAAACAAACTTAAACATTCAATTTTTATATCCAAGTATACAAATAATTGCAGATTCGCTTATCGAAGATAAATGAAAGCGATCGCCATAGCTGTAAAAAATAGCCATATCTATATTCACTGATAGCTCAAAATCGCTGTATCGCCCATCATATCTTCTGTATAGAATCGCTTGTTAAAATGAAGCGATCGCTATAGCTATAAAAAATAGCCGTGATTCAAAAACAGCCATATCTATTTTCACTGATAGCTCAAAATAGCCATATCGTCCATCACTATACACTCACACTTGTAATTGACAATGCTGATCCTGCGATGACGTAAACATTGATACTCAAATTTATGTATGTTCCTTTGTTCGCTCACGCATGTCCGCATGTTCCCAACGACAGCCTATAATCATGAAAAAGGACTCAAACTGGGAAAGCTTCGGACACCTGGTACAGAACAAAAGAATGTACAGCAGATACCATTATGCATGTGAGACAGATACATAATTCTCAACGGAATTTTATGTATGCGAGAACAGTTTATCGGATTTAATCATGTTGTCACTACTGACTGTAATATGACAATCAAATTATTATCACGGTTGTTTTGTTATTTTTTAAATTCCGCCATTTTCAACCGAAGAAAACCATATAAAAAATAAGTTTAAAAAATGAAAAAGAGAGCATTTCAAAGCTCCATGCTAAAAGAAAAAAATCGAAAATAATATTAAAAAACACCAAAAGCTGTCGGAATGTATGGGGCGCACTCAAAAAATTGGATACCCGAAAAATAATAGTGGTTAGTGGTGATTCATTTTTAAATGTGTTTCCGCATGAATTTCTGAATTTAAATTGAACATTCTGAACTCGAATTCTTATAAAACTAATTATTTTCAACAAATAAAAAACACGTATGCTTTTATCACGTACAAAATTAAAAACGTAATGAAATAAAGTAAATAAAAAGCAAAAAGCATTGTTTCATTTTTGGCGGAATATAACAATGGTCAGTTATGATAGTATAACAGTCAAACCTAATATCTACAGTAAACTATCATTTATGACACTTTTTGATAATTAGAGTGTCAGCACTGATCCAGGAAAAGGAATGAGAGTGAGCAGTACGGCTATATACTTAATCAGTAGGCCATGTTGGTGTACAAGAAGGAGACAAAAACTCACACGTACACGGTTGTTTACATCACATTTGCGCAAGTCCCCTTAAGTTCGTGATAGAAAGTTTGTATGAGGCGCTGATCGTTAGGTTGACATTGCTGACAATCAGATGATAGTCATATGATAGTCAGTATTCTTGTAGGGTTAGTGAGATAAACCTCTACGTTTACGAAGAACACTACCACCTGCGGAAAAGCGTCCGACATCACCTCCGCCTCCAGGGCCAGCAGTACGCTGCCACGTAATACAATCAACGTCAAAGAGCCAAGTCATCCGGCTCGTACAGGGTAGCGCGAAGCTTTATCGCCATCCGGTTCACTCGGTTACCTCGACCCAAAGCGCCCACCAGCACCAACGGCGCCTACTATTATCACGGGCATCAGCATCAATAGTACCTCCCCTAACCCTTCCATTAGCGCCAACCACGAGCGCAACAACCACCAGACGTACCGCCACCACCAGCTGCAACGCACACAGCGGTGCCGCGAGCATAGGCCTGCGGCCACTAATGTTAACACCTACAACAGGCGGTACCACCGACAACAATACTAGCCGCATCTTTATCAGCTACGACCATAACGGCTACAACAATACTAGCCGCATCTTTATCAGCTACGACCATACGGGCTACAATATACCAGCTACAATGACCACCACAGGGCAGCGAACATAGGCCTGCGGCCAGGCCAATTGCGACAACGAATATCAGCGGGTAAAGCGGTGATTTCGTTCCAATACTGAACTAAATATACGTATGTGTAGCCTCAACCTTGTTCTTTAGCAAGCTGCAGCCACTTGTAGTAAAGTTAACTTATTATACCATGCACAAAAAAAAGCAGACGTAACGTAAAGTGAAGTAAGGAGGTTTAATTAACTTAGAAGCATAAAAAAAAAGAAAACATATCTTAATGGTCATAGGTAGGCAATTTGTACTGCCTGTGAAACAAAAAAAAAGGTTTCAGGTATTAAAAGTTGCTTTGCGTTACAGTAAAATTTTACTATTACTTTTTAATTAATGCAATTGTTGCGGATATGTTTTTGGAATGAGCAAAAGGTATTGATATTGTTTCTGTAAGGAATAAAGTTTTATTGGTAATTCAAGTTCAATTGCATTATCAGTTAAACGCATTAAATTTATATTAAGGGACGCAATTAACGAGTAATGCAAATTAACTTACATTATCAACAAAAGAAAATATATATTTCTATAATCTTTATCAGTAAACTGTTAAATTTAGTGATAATGTAAGTTACAGTACATGCAAATTTTTATTGCTTACTGCCATCTTACTAACTGCAGCATGCCCGTGTAAATTGTGAATAAATTATATGGCATCTACTTTATTGTTTTTTTCATTATCAACCTCAACTCAAGAAGTGAATGCATTGTCGAGTTTAACTTACAAATCATAAAATTTGCAGTGGAACTTAAATTGCTTCATTCTACATGAATATATGTCAAAAATAAATTTATACATATTAAAGTAATATTATTATATACATACATGAAACCTTTCAAATCTGAATTATTTTCTTTGTTCTTTCATTTTATTATTTTAATTTTATTTTTTTGACTGAGTTAAACTAAACACAAAATAATACCAGCATTGACTGGTACATGCAAAACAGTTTACGTTTTACGTGAATATGTAAAACGATTTCGTTAATTTTACCATAAATTTAAAAGTTCACGTTCTACCTGAACAGGTAAATGATTTCGTTAATTTTTCTATGAATCTAAAAGTTCACGTTTTACTTGAACATGTAAATGATTTCGTTAATTTTTCTGTGAATTTAAAAGTTCACGTTTTACTTGAACATGTGAAACAATTTCTTCGAGGAGTATGATTTACCCCAAATTTAGTCTTAGTTGCGTTTATAACAATTTTCCTAGTACATAGTACAATAAGTGTCATTATACTATGTATTATACCGAATTGATGTGTTGTTAAACTCAAAATAAGTCTACTACAACAACATATTAATTTTGTAAGGGGGCCCAATTATCGGAAGTTGTATCCAAACTGTACAGCCCTAAGATAGGTTTGTGAATGAAAAGAGAAAGGGCATTTAACCAAATTTCTACTTTGTATGTAATCTATCTACTATTCATAAGCACATTTATTTACAATTTTTTGTGCACCAAGCGCTTATAACCCCTGTCAAAAAAAAGGAGGTGACATAAATATAGGTATAGCTTTAATTATTTCTTTCATAGCATACATACTTTAGTAATAATGATATCTGAATAAACTTGTAATTAGAATGGGAATGCTGGCGTCTACGTTCTTTTAGAAGGCACTTAGGTAAAATGGTAAGGGGCCACCGAAATTCAGGTGCGTCGGTAGCCATGGTTTTTGAGGGTGAGACAAAAGCACCGGGCGTCGCAACACCACCCGCGGCGCCCCCTATGTATATTCGGCCCTTTTCTGTTTTCATTTTAATTTTCAGCTTTTTTTTGCTATTCTAGTTTTCAGCAGTTCTTTTTGATTTTGATTTTCAGCGTTAGTAACCGGCCATGTCCGGTTCGGTCGTTTTTTTGCGTCAGTTTTTTTTTGAATTTGAATTTAAATTTTAAATGTTGAACGGTCTGTCCGTGGCATCCGGTTCTGCCGGATGTCGTTTCTTTTGAATTTATAAGCGTTTTGAGTCGTCTCTGCGCTTTTTGACAGTTGAGTTTTGAATAGGCATGATAGGAACTTTTTCTGTTTATGGCGCAGGAACAGTAAGGTTGGCAAGGACCCGCCCCAGCCGAAAATGACTAGCCACTGTGCACCACCACATCATGCCGACCGCCTTCCTTACTGCTTCTATCGAAAATGCGATACCATAACAGATGGCGCCCAACGAGATTTGGTGCCCGAGGCGCTGTCGCGCTGGTCATTCCGGGTCAACTTGTGAAGTTGACCATCCCACCAGTCCGAGGTGAGCAGCCGCAGGAGCAGCCACCTGCGTTGCGGTGGGATGGTTAGATGGATCAAGTTGTCCGGAGTGATCATCGTTGACAGTTGCTGAGGGCGCCATAACAGATGGCGCCCAACGTGGCAGTAGTCGAAGGCGCCATGTGACTACACGTCAAGTCTCCGGATTTTTATATTCACCCAGTGAGGCAGTGCTGAACGCATTTAGTTTTTTTTTGTAAGTGGGATTTTAGTGTACCGGAAGTTGTCCGTTAGTCGGCTTAGGTAAAATATGTGTCCGCTAATTGGGATTTTGAGTTTTTTTGTAATGTTTAAATTTTTTTTATATATAACTTTTTCTTTGCCGAATTTGTGTTGTCTGGTGTGAGTGTGTGAGCGAATGGTAGGACCCCAGCTCAGCCCACGTCTCAGGTGGTACCGCAGAATACCACCTGGATTGTGACGGGTTGAGCTGGGATTCAAAGTGGCACCTCTTTCTGTCCCACCAGTCTGGGGAGCGGGCATTGAAGCCGCTCCACCCATTGCGGCGGAGGCAGGAGGGGTGTCCCGGGTGAATGAACGGGAGGCCTCAGCACCCCCAGCCAGTCCCACTAGCGCGTCCTCAGAGACCGCCTCTGCGTTGCGGCTGGGTGTGTTGGGACCAACCTGAGTGTGTAGGAAATTGACCCTAGTGGCCCAACCAGTCCCAGAAGCCGGTCCTTAAGACCCCCTTATGCGTTGCGGTTGGGAGCACTAGGGACAAGAATGAATGGGTTTGTGGTTTTTTTATTTTTTTTGGAGCCCGAGTGCCTTCGGTGAACAGGAGATGTCAGCGTTTCCATTGAGTATCCAAATTTTTTTTTGGACTTCTGTGGGGGCGATGACCACTAGCCTTTCGGAGTTTGGACGAGTTCTCCTTTATCAAAATGTCTACCCAAATTTTTTTTTGCCTTCTGTGAGGGCGATAACCACTAGCCTTTCAGAGTTTGGACGAGTTCTCCATATCAAAATGTCTACACCTTTTTTTTATTTTGCCTTTCTGTGGGGCGATAACCACTAGAAATCATCTTTCGGAGTTTTGACGAGTTCTCCATAACAATTGTCTAATTGGCGCAAAGCCCTTTTAAACTAGGAAAGAGAATTAATTCCCAACCTGACTTAACCTTTTTTTTTGATAGAGTATGTTGCCCGGCTATCTTCGTAGTAGGACTTTGAGACTCTTGATTGGCATCGGAGGCCCCTGGCAGTGGCTTCCCACAGCGGATCCGGTTTCCTGTTCGCTTCATCGCCAGGTCTTCAAAGCGAAGCAGGTTTGTTAGGGTCTGCTGCTACGGTCTACGGTTACGGTCCACTTGGGAGCGTATTCGCGCGAATACACCTAGTGATGGGGCGAAAGTTGCGATAAAAAAGTATCGAAAAACAAGGAAAAAAAAAGACTGGCGGTCACTAGCGAAAAAAGCCACGAGTTTCCGGCAAGATAAAAAGTGGAAGGGTGGAAAAATTTGGTGATTACAAAACATCCTCGCCGGCTGTGCACATACGCTGGTAATTGTCCAGAAACTAGGAAAGAGTCGATAGCGCAAAGCACCGAAACCGTTCTTTCCGAAAAATCTCGTTTCTACGCGTCTATTTTGGGTGGTAATAAACTCTGCACCGGTTGTGTTGTGTGGACACAAGGGCCAGTTGAAGTAGGTCGGCGTTCGCAGTCACACTTAGTGAGTTAACCTCTTCCTCTACGTTTACGAAGAACACTACCACCTGCGGAAAAGCATCCGACACCACCTCCGCCTCCAGGGCCAGCAGTACGCTGCCGCGTAATACAATCAACGTCAAAGAGCCAAGTCATCCGGCTCGTACAGGGTAGCGCGAAGCTTTATCGCCATCCGGTTCACTCGGTTACCTCGACCCAAAGCGCCCACCAGCACCAACGGCGCCTACTATTATCACGGGCATCAGCATCAATAGTACCTCCCCCAACCCTTCCATTAGCGCCAACCACGAGCGCAACAACCACCAGACGTACCGCCACCACCAGCTGCAACGCACACAGCGGTGCCGCGAGCATAGGCCTGCGGCCACTAATGTTAACACCTACAACAGGCGGTACCACCGACAACAATACTAGCCGCATCTTTATCAGCTACGACCATAACGGCTACAACAATACTAGCCGCATCTTTATCAGCTACGACCATACGGGCTACAATATACCAGCTACAATGACCACCACAGGGCAGCGAACATAGGCCTGCGGCCAGGCCAATTGCGACAACGAATATCAGCGGGTAAAGCGGTGATTTCGTTCCAATACTGAACTAAATATACGTATGTGTAGCCTCAACCTTGTTCTTTAGCAAGCTGCATCCACTTGTAGTAAAGTTAACTTATTATACCATGCACAAAAAAAAAGCAGACGTAACGTAAAGTGAAGTAAGGAGGTTTAATTAACTTAGAAGCATAAAAAAAAAGAAAACATATCTTAATGGTCATAGGTAGGCAATTTGTACTGCCTGTGAAACAAAAAAAAAGGTTTCAGGTATTAAAAGTTGCTTTGCGTTACAGTAAAATTTTACTATTACTTTTTAATTAATGCAATTGTTGCGGATATGTTTTTGGAATGAGCAAAAGGTATTGATATTGTTTCTGTAAGGAATAAAGTTTTATTGGTAATTCAAGTTCAATTGCATTATCAGTTAAAACGCATTAAATTTATATTAAGGGACGAAATTAACGAGTAATGCAAATTAACTTACATTATCAACAAAAGAAAATATATACTATTTCTATAATCTTTATCAGTAAACTGTTAAATTTAGTGATAATGTAAGTTACAGTACATGCAAATTTTTATTGCTTACTGCCATCTTACTAACTGCCCTACAAGAAACGCTGATAGTTTTACTAATACACTCACACTTGTAATTGACAATGCTGATCCTGCGATGACGTAAACACTGATACTCAAATTTATGTATGTTCCGTTGATCGCTCACGCATGTCCGCATGTTCCCAACGACAGCCTATAATCATGAAAAAGGACTCAAACTGGGAAATCTTCGGACACCTGGTACAGAACAAAAGAACATACAGCAGATACCATTATGCATGTGAGACAGATACAAAATTCTCAACGGAATTTTATGTATGCGAGAACAGTTTATCCGATTTAATCATGTTGTCACTACTGACTGTCATATGACAATCAAATGATTATCACGGTTGTTTTGTTATTTTTTAAATTCCGCCATTATCAACCGACGAAAACCATATAAAAAATAAGTTTAAAAAATGAAAAAGAGAGCATTTCAAAGCTTCATGCTAAAAGCAAATAATATTAAAAAATACCAAAAGCTGTCTGAATGTATGGGACGCACTAAAAAAATTGATACGCGAAAAATAATAGTGGTTAGTGGTGATTCATATTTAAATGTGTTTCCACATGAGGAAAGCACTCTTCTGTTGTTTTGTTATTTTCTGAATTTAAATTGAACATTCTGAACTCGAATTCGTATAAAACTATTTATTTTAAACAAATAAGAAACACGTATGCTTTTATCATGTACAAAATTAAAAACGTAATGAAATAAAGTAAATAAAAAGCAAAAAGCATTGTTTCATTTTTGGCGGAATATAACAAAGGTCATTTATGATAGTATAACAGTCAAACCTGATATCTACAGTAAACTATCATTTATGACACTTTTTGATAGAGCGTCAGCACTGATCCAGGAAAAGGAATGAGAGTGAGCAGTACGGCTATATACTTAATCAGTAGGCGATGTTGGTGTATAAGAAGGAGACAAAACTCACACGTACACAGTTCTTTACATCACATTTGCGCAAGTCCCCTTAAGTTTGTGATAGAAAGTTTGTATGAGGCGCTGATCGTTAGGTTGACATTGCTGACAATCAGATGATAGTCATATGATAGTCAGTATTCTTGTAGGGTTAGTGAGATAAACCTCTACGTTTACGAAGAACACTACCACCTGCGGAAAAGCGTCCGACATCACCTCCGCCTCCAGGGCCAGCAGTACGCTGCCGCGTAATACAATCAACGTCAAA
>JARSSU010044024.1:0-31920 GCA_029619165.1 Eurosta solidaginis
AGCGAGAGGTAGCCCATCTGTGGTACGGCTCATAATGACCACAAAAGATTCACCAGGAGCTCACTACCAGAACATCCCCACTCACAACCGCAAAAAAACCAAAAAGCGCACAAACGAGTCAGCGAAAAGAGAAAACCGGGAGGCAAAAACGAGGAGAGAAACCAAAGTACAAAACCAACACTGGTAATATCAGAGAAGGAGACGCGAGACAGAGGAACACCAGCAGAAAGACGGGGAACGAGAAAAAGCGAGTGACTCTTCCAAGTGCAAAACAATTTACGGGAGAATCAGGTAATACGAAAAAATATTACGGATTACGATAAAGTACGACGACGAAGAGGGTAAAAACTGGTACGAAAAACGGAACATTTTTTTTCTTTTCTTTCCTCTCTATTTCCCTTTTTTTATTTCCCTTTCTTCCATTTTCCCCTTTTTTCCCTTTTTTTTTTCCTTTTCCACTCTTCTCCTCTTCCTCATTTTCCTTTCCATCTTTTCCCTTTCTTTTTACCAAAAACCAGGTACAAAGGGTCGCATCCCCTGCTCGAAGAAACAAAACAAATGAATCAAAGAAATAAATCCAGGTAACAGGGAACAATAGCAACAACAAACACCAAGCAAGGATTCCGCCGCGCCGCTCCGCGCCGCTCGCGCTCTGCGCAGCTGCCGCCGCATCGCGTCGAGAGTAACCGCAATTACAGATCCGCAAGTGACCCGATAAAAAAACCCTGTAGCACAAGATTTACAACAAACCTAGGAAGGCCAGTTTTGACTATATGGCCCCAGATACTGCAGGAGGGGCACACAAACATAAAAACGCCAAGCACACAGGCCACCCACAAAGGCAAATCTAGAATGCAAGCACACAATCAAATAAGGAGATAACAATATAGAAAAATAGATTTTTTCTATAAGCAAAAAAAATCAACACAAGCACACAAAGCCACACCAAATAAGCCACCATGGAGCCCATCATAGCAGAAAACACGACAACAAAACATGCATCAGAAGCACTATAGCCAACACAAGCAATGAGCAACGCAAGCAAAATAAAGATAGACCCGAAAAGCAAAGCCTTATCAAAAAAGAAATAGAAATAATAGCCAACAATAAATAGCCAGAAGGCAAAAAAAAGGTCCAAGAGGCACACAAAAAGCTACAAAGCGACACAAACCCCCAAAGCAATGCAACACAGAGCACATAGCAGCAATGTCAAAATAGTCAGTAAACAAAGCACATAGCACGCATCACAGCATAGCACAGCAGCACAGACAAGCAATCCCTAATGAAACACGACAAGAGAAACAACCAAAAGAAACCCGCACCTTAAACCAAAACACCGGAGAGACCAGCTCCGGAAATAACGGGATTATTACAGTAACGGGTGAGGATGATTTCTAAAAGACTTTTGCCTACTGGGCAGAAACGAAAGTTAATAAACAAAAAGGCTTCTAGGGTCCTTCTTCTTGATTCTTACTGCAGAGAGGGGAAAGAAGAGGAGGGGGCAAAAGCGGGGGGGGGAGAGGAAGGAGAGGGGAAAGAAAAGAGGAAAGAAGAAGAATAAGGGAGGGGGAGTAAAAAAAAAATGTTTGTGAAAAAATCTGAAAATTCTAGAGGGGGGTGTATCTTGGGGGGGGGAGGGGAGGTGGGCTCGAGGAGGGGAGAGAAGGTGGTGGCTAAAGAGAGAAAAGAGGACATAAGGAGGGGGGGGGGGGGGGCGGGGGGGGGGAGGGGGGAGGGGGGGGGGGGGGGGGGGGGGGAAGGGGGAGGGGGAAAAGAGGGAAAAAGGAGGAGGAGGGAAAGGGAAAGGAAAAGGAAAAGGAATCGGGAAAAGGGAGGACGTAGGGGGAAGGGGGGGGGGGGAGAAAAAAGAGAAAAAGAAAAAAAGAAAAGGAAACTCAAAAAGAAAGGTATATATTATGTTGTTTGGTTTGGAATTTGTGTGAAGGGCAATAGGAGGTATAAGGTGGTGTGAGGGTATACAAAAAACAAACAAACAAACCCTGCGGTTTTTATTTAAAACCTACAGGGTTGTGGGACACGGCGTCGTTTTTGGTTTGTTGGGTTTGGGATCCTCCTCAACCATAAACAATCCCACCGGTTTTGGTGATCCTCACACCGTCTTGGGATCCCTCCTGGATCCTCCTTCATCCATTCTCCGTTTTGGAATCCTCACTCCTCTCCTGGGATCCTCACACTCCCCAAAGCTCCGGGCCTCACAGTTCCTAGATCAGGGGATCTCCTCACAACTCCCTTTCAGACACCTCCACACTCTTTTTTCCCGTTTTTGGGATCCTCGTCCTCATTCCTTGTTTTTGGTTTTTGGTTATTTGGGGTTTTTTGGATCCTCACACTCCTCAACAAAACATTCACTTGACCTCCCTCACCACCACACTTCCTACACTACAACAAATCGTCACTCCTCAGCACATATTCAAAACCTCAAAACACTACGCTTCTCTTTTTGTTTGGGATCCTCACGATTTACACTAAACACATTTTTAAATTGAGAAATAATTTCCTCTCACCTCAACTGTATTACTCACAATGACCACTATTCCTCCTCAAACTTGTCCCATCCTCACTAACACGACATAACAACATGAACACGTACCCACTTTCTACCAGCACCACACACACAGATACAGGTGGACACTCCTCCCTCACTACACCTTCCTTCCTGCCCACAACTATTACCCTGTCTCCCTCTCTACCTTTTTCCTGGGATCCTCCTCTTCACACCCTTCGTCCTCCCCTTACCCTCTCCCCTCCTTGTTTTCTTTGGGATCCTCACACTCTATCCCTCTCATCCTCCCCCCTTTTTTTTTTGGGATCCTATCGATTAAAACCCTTAAACCCTTAAACCCTCGAAACCCTGGTTATTCACAAAACGCCAAAAAAAACCCTCAAAAAACCCTTTTCCTACTGAAAACCCTATTCTACAAAACCCCTGCTATGTATATTGTCGTGAGGAGGGTACAAACCAAAAAACCCTAACCCTAAACCCCAAAACCCTTATAACCCTCCGACCGGTACAAAACCCTGGGTGAAAACAAACATGTCCCCTAAATAACTCCCCTATTCTCAAATTGTTAGTTTTATTTTTTGTCTTTGATACCAAAACAAACCCATAAACCAACCCAAAACAACCAGCGGTAATACAAACCCTGAACACCTGTTGTGAGGGCTTTATTAATCTAAACATAGGGGGTGGTGAGGGGTATCAATATGTAATAATTTTTGGAGGGTACTATATGTATGTTGTGAGGGTAACAAACAAGAAAACCCTGAAACCGTGAGGAGGGGTATCAAAACTTAAACCCCAAACAAAACGCTGAGAGAGTGTTATATTAATATTGTTGTGAGATGAAGGGAGGTAATATGTGATGATTATAATCATGTTGCTGAGGTGTTAAAAAACAAACCCTAAAACACCCTAGAAACCGAAACACCAAACAAAAAGGTATACTATATAATGTTTGTGAGTGGTACAAACCCTCTTTAAAAATTAGTTATTAGGTATAATGTTGTGAGGATATATGTTGTGAGGTACAGAGAAACCCTCGGTTTTGGGATCCTCTTTTTTGTACAAAAAGGTTGTTTTGAGACTGTTGTGTGAGGGTGAGGAGGGGTACAAAAAACCCCCTCCTAACCCATCGGTTTTGGATCCTCGATTTTTTTTTGGGTGGTTTTGTTTGGTCCTGTTGCACATCCTCACACCTCTCTCTACTCTCTCTTCTGCCTGGGATCTCCTCAACCTTTGGGGATTCCTTTTAGGGATCCGAAGAAGTTTGGGATCCTCCTTGGGATCCTCCTCTCCTACTTTTGAATCCTCAGAACGACTTAATAAAAAAAAAAAAAAATAAAAAACCCTCTGATAAAAAACAAATAAACGACTCGGTGTCTATTGTTGCAAGAATTTAAGGTACAGAATAGTCAAACACCTTGTGGTGCAAACTAAAACAAAAAAAAAAGAATACAAGCAATCGGATTACACCGGGGTCAGTGACATGCCAGCAACCCGGGAACACAGTAATCCAAATTGAAGGTGCGCGAAAAATTTGCGAAGTGGGTGTACAGGATGCTAACGTCGGAAGTACGAGAAGGGGCGAGAGGACACACACCATCGCGGCGCTCGCCGAGTGCGAGGAGGCCTGATACAGAACTTCGGGGCACTATGCGCGTGGAGCTCGGCATCGCGGCGGAACAACGTGGGGAGGGGGGTGTGCAAGCGGCCGCGCAACTGCGGTCTCCAGACACTCAATGATACACATAACAGTGACATCACACACTGTGTGCGGGCACGGGCGGAGGTGCTCGCCGCCGGGTCTTGTACTATCGGTAGGGGGGGTGAGAAAGAACATAACAGGGGCGGGGTCACACTGCATTGGACATGAACACAGAGGGAAGCGGGGGGGGGGGAGAAACACACCTTGATTTTTTTTTAAATCACCACATACGTGAGACCCGCCCCCCACACCCCCTCAGGAATCCACCCCCAGTTTTTTCTTTACAGTATAGGACTTTGGAGTCCCCCCGCGCACACCCACCCAAGTAACCCGCCGATGTGGCCGTGCAGCCAAAACGCCAAACAACGAACCAACGACAAATACAAGAGAACGACAAAGAGAGAAAACAGACACAAGCGAAGTCATAAAGGCCGTATGGCCAGCGAGGTCAACAAACGCAAAAGCCGCCAAAAAATAAAAAACAGCCCTCACACGACAACAACAAACCATGAACGACCAAGCGAGCGCCGGACGAGGCAGGTGTGAGCGAAAAAACCCTTCTTTTCATTCTTAGACTTATTCATTTCACACTAAGACTTCTTTTCCTTTACTTCCGAGTACGGATCACGAACCGAACAAACACTACGCAAACACCACGGCAAAACGGCGACCGTAGCTTTTTTCGCTGCGGTAGGTGAGGGGGGGTTTTGTAGTGTGAGTGATCCCCAAAACCGATGGTTTTTGTGACCCAACCCCTCAGAACAACATATAACCCCGATCATACAGTATTTTTTTTTCTCATTTTTTCTTTTTTTTTTTTTCTTCTAAAAAACTACATGTTATAATAACAAGGAATTGATGGAATTTAAATTACCTCACCATCTGGAATTTAACAATTTATTTAAAATTGTAATATATAATATTTAATATAACATATATTACATTTTTTATTGACATATGAATTATAACCTTTATGATTACACGTAACCACAAACGTCAAAACAAATACATGATTGCGGGGGATGTTCGGTCGCATATTGAAGTAATTATTTACTAAATTGAGGATAAACCAGACTTGTCTTGCGCACTTTTTTGCACGCCAGCAAACACAACAATATTTTTTTTTTTATAACATTTAATAACAAATTTTTTTTTTTTTTCCTATTTTTTTTATTGTTTTATTTTTTCGCCCACATAAGTTTCAATATAGGTCACCCTAACATACACTAAACATTTGGAATGAAAATGGAAATGCACAACAACATAAAAATTATGCCGGTCAACCAACTCCTTTGCGCATCGCATATGCACTCAGAAGCCACAATACAACATACGATAATAATTTGGATAAAGCAAAGATCAGCAGTAAAATGTCGCCAACTGAAGCGCTGCTACTATATTGGTACTTGTTTTCTCTACATACTTCGTCACAAGCATAGCGACACACCAACGCACGCCCAAGCAGAAGCCGAAGGCATCACAACGAGGCCAACACCATCAAAACAGTGACAGGGAACATAGACGCATAACACACAAATGATCGCATTCGTAGGTAAAGCAAAGACTGGAAAACACGGCAGGCATACACAAGCGTACGTGTCGAGATTGGCACATTGTTCGCTATGTATATTAGGCTTACCTAAATTGGTGATATGATAACGCCGAGATATGCGTCGTCATACATGATCGAAATATGCATATATGTATATATACCAGATGTACCACCTACGTATGATAATGGAAAGAGAAACCTCATGTAGCATGTATCGTATGTATGTACCATAGAATACAGCGAAGTAGCGTTAAACTAGATTTCGTTTTTCTGCATTTCCAACTTTTATAATTGTTATTGTAAAATTACTGACTGCCTGCGTGCAGCCCTAATAATTTTATAACTGATGAATTATTACAATGAATTGTTTTTAGGAATAACTGTCCACCGGCGTCCAAATCGTATATAAGGGCGGCAATTAACTTGTAAGATCAGAAGCTAGTGAGATAGGCATACGAGTCAGTGGGCTTCTACCACTGACCAACACGACCTGAAGGTTCCTACTTCATTTCGTGAATTATTTTTATATTCAGTAGGAGGTTTCTACTCCAACTGACGGAGAGCTAGCAGAGGGGTTCTACCTCAGCTACTCTTATTTAGACAGGGACAAAGAATAGGAGTAGCTCTTAAGGATATCGATCCTTTTTTTAAATAAACTTTATAACGTTTTCAGAACTCCTTTGTCTATTTTTTCATCGGAATAGGTTCCCCCACCAAATATAGGACCCTGGACGGACTGGGCATACCTCAGGCAGGAATTTGTCTCGGCACAATCGTATAGTATGCATATACGCACTGCCAGTGTCAGTTACGTTTACGTTGCTTGATGTGAGAACATATCAAATTTGAGTTTCGCGAAATTTGTTTGTTTTTTCGCTCAATGTTGAAGAAGAAAAAACATCACTATCCAGCTAAAAATTCCGAGCACGTAAAATTTCACATTTGTATGTATGTATTGAGATGTATGCTCATCAATTGAATGATGCGATAGTAAGTGAAGCAACAAACAAATAAGAAAGGTAAAACAATCAAAGTTTATAACTCTTGAACGTCACGTACTGTAGAGACATATATCAAAATAGAGATGTAGCGCGCAACTGACACGTCAATGGCAATGAAAATATGGAATATGTAAATCAAAGCATATCAGCGTAGTTATATGTGTGCATGTGCACTCATGCACAGTATATCTTATATGAAGTTTGAAAAATCGTTTTTAGTATTGAAATATGATGGAATGCACTTTACTGTATGATTTGTATGTTTATGTTGAAACAAAATAAGTTGAATTTTTAATGGAATGTATTTTTATTTTAGTGCAAATTGGTGAAGTTTTTCAGGCGGCTGAGACCCAGCAAGCTCTCGAATCAGTATAATTACAAATTCTTACGAAACTGGGATGGTTGGGTTTTTCGAGACTTGAAATATGTTAGATTCACTGGCCGCTCCGTCACACCCTCACATGGTGTCCATAATGATACTCGACGACCGAACTAAAAACCTCATCAAAATCTCCGTGGCAAATACTAAAAGATTTCTAGAGTCGATCTACCTTACCGCTTCAAATAGTTGTATACTTAATCTATAGTTTTCTCCTGCAATCCAATATTTTTAAGACTGCTACCACTGAGGGTAGCTTTGATAGCTATTTGACAGCTATTTATGGTGTATAAGGCTCCGCGATGTGTCGCCTATTTCGAGGCATCAAAATAGTTGCTATTACCAAATCAAATGAGTCATATGCAAAGAAGGAAAAATGTCTTTCTTAAATCGAGATCCTTAAATTTGGTGCCTACCCTCGGCATATCAAGAAGACGCACCCTAAGTCAGTTTTCCCATTATGGTACTTACTTATATATATGACTATCAGACCCGTCAGACTCTGTTCTGCCCTAAATTTGGTCTATCTGCATACATATTAATAAGCCTTAGTCCTTTTGTTCACGTCCTCCCTCCGTCTTTTTCGCTTCATCTATCTCTATCTTCGTCTTACTCTATCTCTTTCTCAGTCTCTTCCCCTTCCCTCTTTTCGCTTCTCTCAAGTTCTTCTCATTATCCTTCATCCCTTATTGCCAGTCCCAGAGGGTGGTATGTATTTTGTTCCAGTCCCATTCCGAATCCCAGTCCCCACTCCGAGTCTCAGTCGCAGTCCTAGTCCTTATCCCAATCCCAGCCCGTCTCTGGTGTACTTCCCGGAAAAAGAGGATCGTAAATACTAATATGGCAAATTAATATACCAATTTCAGGCAACTCGAATAGGACTTATGTAAATAGATATGTGGGTATTATTAATTCATGTCTTTTTTTCGGCTTCGCATACATATTTATCGGTTTTGCCAGGTTAATCCAACTAAATCGAATATCACAATGAAATTACTTTAAGGCTTTCAGCAACAGCTTTCATTTGATATCCATATTACACGCACATTCTAGGGGTATCCGGGTCCATGTTTTGGCCTGTATCTCGAGAGCCTAGTCACCCAGCGCACAGTGTTTCGTGTAGAACAAGCTAGCTGGACAAAAACAAAGTTCTTATTCCAAGAAAAGTGTAATGAGAAATGAAAGAAAACAAACAAAATAACGGGATTTTTGCTTTTTTTTATATTTCTGCTCATATATATTGAGTAATTGAAGTAAGAAGGCAGGAGTGGCCGTAAAATGCATTGATTAATTTGCAAAATTCTTCTTGAATATTAAGCTTCATATTTCTGTTAAGTGAACACTTTTATATAATTTTTTTGATGGATGCTAAGCTCGAAGGTAAGTAAAATTTTTAATAGTAACTCTTTCACAATTAGAGTATTTTCATATATCTAACATTCCGTTATTAACAAGAAAAGGTATTTTTTCTCTATATTTTTAAATTTAGGGACAAAAAAGTTACATACATCCGCCGACATCCGGGCTAAATTTTACATATGTTATAGCCGCGAGTATTCTCTAATAGTCGAAAGAAAAAACCATTGCGAATTTTTGCACATCTATTTTTAATTTTTTTTTGTAGATTTAGTTTATCTCTACATATAAAATAGGATGTATGTACGTACCAGCTCCGACGAGATATTTGAACCTTTAAAGCTGATCTACAAACGGCAAAAACAATTCCCAGGTACAGGGAACAAACACGTAGCCATAAAACACACAAAAATAAACGCGCAAGGTCAACAAGAGCACACCAAAAGCAAAAAGGCGGAGATCACTGACTTCAACCTGCCACAACCTACCGCGCCAGTCACCAAGGCATAAAAACAGGTACATACAAAGCAATCCTAATGCTGGTATAACCACACTGGAACGCTACACAAAACAACCCCATTTGTTAGCATCTACGCCAATACCTGAATGTAATATAAATACTGCACAACTGATACAAATGAGAACGATCAACGACACTTAAGATGGCAGCACAACAATCATCAACAACACAAAGCAGTTTAGTTATACCCGTACCAAGAACGGAGTTTTTTGACATTTGGGTTCAACATTCGAAGGAAACCAGATATAAAGAATTGTTGAGTTTTGTTGTACTTAAGTACGATTTAAGCGAAGCAGCCGAGTATTCGATAAAAAGTTTAAGCTTACAAATATCGGCATATTCGTCGAAGCTGGATCAAAAGTGGAACACTTCTGGAAGACATAAGGAGCGATTTTTGAATAAAAACTCGGAGTGACTTTCGGGTCCAGACTTCACATTTACAATAACGGTGGATTCAAAGTTGCTATCAGACCAGCCAACCACTTCTTCAGGTAACCTCGGCCCCGGAAGACGAAAGAAGGACTTTGTTAGCTGCAGTGAAAATACAAACGGCGTCGAGTGGATGACCTCTTGCAATCTAGAAGTCCTGGTGAATTACTTTATGCGGCAGAAGTATCAACGCGTATGTCCGGCAACAGAAATGTTGCTAACATTATAAAAAAATCACAGGAAACTACTCAAATATCCGGAAAAAAGATGACATGTGAGCCAGATGCAATATGCTTGAGCAATGTAGAAACTTTAGCATACTACGTAGATAGCAAGTCGACGACTCATAGGTACAAAACGACTCGGAAGTGGAGCAGCAAGGCAGGCCATAAAGTTTATCCATCATTTTATAATCTAAGAAAAGCTAAGGCAGAATGCTATCAAAATGAAATTGATGTGGGTGAAATACGTGCGGAAATTAAAGTCCAGTCCGTATTAGATAAAACTTTTGAGCGTTTAGTTTTAGCAAATCAAGAAGTTTTTGTTAATTTATTACCTACAAACTTGACGTATACTTTAATCAGCAAGTGGGGTTGCGATGGAAGCTCTGACCATAGTACATATAAGCAAAAGTTTACATGCAGTTCTGACACTGATGAGTTTTTGTTTATATTTTCTTTCGTTCCTCTTCAATTACAGGATGAAAAAGGTAACATTGTTTGGCAGAATCCTCGACCTTCTTCTACCATGTATTGTCGTCCAATTAAATTTATTTTTTCTAAACAAACAAAAGATAACCTACCCTATAACTTTTTGTTGGATCAGGTTTTATTTAATTTAAATCTATTGTCTTTTCTACTTTGTATGATACTTTACATTTAAGTTTTTGTAATAAGTAATTTTCACATAATTAATTTAAATATTTACATTGTTATTATTATTGTTGTAATTCACTTTTACATTCCTGACTGGTACTATAAAATAATTTTGTAAAAATGGTAGTGCCAGGATAAATACTCAAATAAATAAACAATATGTATGTACATATGTACAGTCACTCACATAAATAAGTAGACACCCCTTTTTGGACAATTCTTACAATTTTCGCTTTCGCAAATTTATTTTAACTAATTTCCCATAAGAAAATTTGTCTATAACAAAAACTAAATTATATTTAAAAAATATTTGAAATATTCGACGAATTTTCATATTTTAACTTATTTTCCATAAGAAAATTTGTCACGATCTATAACAAAAACTAAATTATATTTAAAAATGTTTGAAGAATTCGACGAATTTTCATAAAAAATTTTAATTTTTTTTCCAAATTTTTAGAACTTTTTAGAGTATTGAGATTTGTAGTCCATTCAATTTAAGTACAATAAAGTAATATTCTTGTCTCCTTTAAATTTTTTTGGATCTATGTCACTTATTCACATGAGTTACTGTATATGAAATAAGCAAATGTATGCATATGAAGTAAAATTTTGGAAAAAAATAAAAAAAAGAACATATGGCTAAAAAAATGACGTAGTTGTAATAAATGACTGCATATGAAACGGAAAATCTCATAAAATAATTTTGTCCAGCTAGTTTGTTCTACACGAAACACTGTGCAGCGGGTATAAAAATTACTCTGTACTAAAACACTCATCAACAGCTTCAATTTGATACCCATAATGTAAAAACACATCCTAGTGTTACCCTGATCCACGTTTTGGCCTATATCTCGAGACCCTAGTCACCAGTAGGTATGAAAACTACCCTGTACTAAATCACTCATCCACAGCTTTCATTTGTTATCCATATACTATAAACACATTCTAGGGGTACCCGGGTCCACGTTTTGGCCTATATCTCGAGATCTTAGTCACCCAGGGGTACGAAAAATAGCCCGTATCAAAGTATGTATTCATAAGCAGCTTCCATTTGATACCCATACTGTACAAACACATCCCAGGATTACCCAGGTCCACTTTTGATCTCAAGACTCTAACCAGAACGGTATAAAAAGTATCCTTTGTCCGTCTTCTGGTTATAGCCTACCTCTCCACCAATTTTCAGCTAAATCGGCTCATCCGTTCTTGAGTTATAAATAGTGTTACGAATATTAGCAACATTAAGGGGTACTGCCATCTCTAAGCCGATGCTAAGCAGTGGCTTGATGCACATCAAAAATTCAATAATTATGTCTTCACATATGTACGTACACGCAGCGGAGAAGCAACGCACAAACACATGCAGATATCTTATCTGAGATATGCAATATAATTGTGGAAGTGTCGCTCACAAACACACGCGCATGAGCTGTGAGAGAAGCTATAAAAATTGTGCATCTGTAGTTATAGCTGAGAAACTTACAGCAGATAACCAACTAGTAGATTCTAGAACAGAACCGCCTAGAAATGTCAACGAGTAAACCAAACAGTATAAAAGGCGACATCAGTAGAGGCGCGAGAATCAGTTTTGATTAAGCACGCTATCTGTCGAGCAATAGTAGAGTTATTTATTGTGAAGTACTTTAATAAAAACCATTTTGCATTACTGAATAGTGATTTATTTATTCAACAGTTTAGTGATTCGAACTTAGCAGAAGGTTGCATATAAGAGGATTTGCAGTAAATTCGTTACAATTGGTGTCAGAAGAGGAATTGTTGAATAAATTCCGAAGATTGCGAATACAACTTGGACATGGCAAAGTTGAGTGAATTGAGGATCCAGCAACTGAAAAAGGAGTTGGAGAACCATGGATTGAATACAACCGGCAATAACATCTCAAACAAATCTACATGGCACACAAATTAATATAGAGAAAAAATTTCTCAATTGTGTTGTTAGTGTAGAAATGAGAAAAACTGAATTAAGCATGAAAACAAATACCAGCAGGATAGCCTAGTGGTTAAAGGCAACAGCAGTTTCACCATGTGATTTACGGTTCGAATCCCGGTGAAACCTTTGATAACATTACAAAATTGCCTGATGATGATTACGTTGGCGGTTTTCGAAATGGTTCCATCGCAATATGCCAGTAAATGTTTCTTTCTTTTCAGTTTCTCTTAGAAAACATAATAATTGAAATTCAATTATTATAAGCCGGTGTTAAGCCCATGAATTCTTAAATATAAGTATAAACTGAACACACCATTAAACAAAACATACATAAATATGTAAAACTGAGCCCGAGTTTACAAAGCTTCTCATTCCCAACGAAGAAGAACTTACAAAAACAAATCTACATGGCACACAAATTAACATAGAGACAAAATGTCTCAATTGTGTTGTTAGTGTAGAAATGAGAAAAACTGAATTAAGCATGAAAACAAATACCAGCAGGATAGCCTAGTGGTTAAAGGCAACAGCAGTTTCACCATGTGATTTACGGTTCGAATCCCGGTGAAACCTTTGATAACATTACAAAATTGCCTGATGATGATTACGTTGGCGGTTTTCGAAATGGTTCCATCGCAATATGCCAGTAAATGTTTCTTTCTTTTCAGTTTCTCTTAGAAAACATAATAATTGAAATTCAATTATTATAAGCCGGTGTTAAGCCCATGAATTCTTAAATATAAGTATAAACTGAACACACCATTAAACAAACATACATAAATATGTAAAACTGAGCCCGAGTTTACAAAGCTTCTCATTCCCAACGAAGAACAACTTTACAAAAACAAATCTACATGGCACACAAATTAATATAGAGACAAAATATCTCAATTGTGTTGTTAGTGTAGAAATGAGAAAAACTGAATTAAGCATTAAAACAAATACCAGCAGGATAGCCTAGTGGTTAAAGGCAACTGCAGTTTCACCATGTGATTCACGGTTCGAATCCCGGTGAAACCTTTGATAACATTACAAAATTGCCTGATGATGATTACGTTGGCGGTTTTCGAAATGGTTCCATCGCAATATGCCAGTAAATGTTTCTTTCTTTTCAGTTTCTCTTAGAAAACATAATAATTGAAATTCAATTATTATAAGCCGGTGTTAAGCTCATGAATTCTTAAATATAAGTATAAACTGAACACACCATTAAACAAACATACATAAATAACATCGAACTTCAAGCACGGCTGCGAGAGGTAATGGAGTCGCAAGGAATTGATGTGGACGATTATGTCTTTTTTCCTGATGGGGACGAGGCAACAACAAAAATTGAAGAGAAAAACGAAACATCGCAGACAGCTACGAGCACAGACTTGAACATGATTTTGGCTCCAATATCTGCACAAACATCGACAGTACCATCAATGTCGTCGCAAATGTCAGAAATGTCGACACAGAAGGTAGCAGAAGGTTGCAAATAAGAGGATTTGCAGTAAAATCGTTACAATAGTCTAACTAACACCACTTTCTTTTATATATACATCACATTGGATGTTACTATATATATAAATCCTTCCCCTTCAATCACTCTATCTACTAAAAAAACCGCATCAAAATCCGTTGCGTAGTTTTAAAGGTTTAAACATTCAAAGGGACATAGGGACAGAAAAGACGACTTTGTTTTATACTATGTAGTGATTCCTCTCCTTCTTTAAGTTACCATTAAATCAGTTATTCGCTAGAATTCGCATGCACCCACAGTTAACACTCAGGAGCCCATTTTTGGACCTAGCAAGAGGCAATGCCTAGCAAAGTTTTCCTGAGGGCCTGGCAAAATGCAATACTGGGTCGTGTTTCCTTGGCTACCTCACATATAGGTTGCAGTGTCGATCTGGATTTATTTTAAAGATGAAGTCACGAAATTCGGTGAGGTATTTCTGCCATAAATAAGGGGTCACAGAAAATCGATATTGGTGCGATTATTTGCTGCTAGGTCAACAGTTCTAAAATAACCATATGAAATGATCGCAACTGCTACAAATGCTTCAAATGACTACAATGTCAACGATAATGACACTATGACCATTAGGTTTTTCTGAAATGCTTTGTAAAGTCAAATGATATTTTCTGAGGAGGCCAAAAGGTTCGTAATGGTCATGATGTTGAACGAAAATTTCTAAGTGGACACGCCAATTGACCTTATGGCATTTAAAATGACATAAGTTATTGATTTATGCCCTTGACTTTATGTCATTCTACCATTTTCAAAGTAGTCATCGGCCAACCTAGAACTCGCCAGTAAATTCATTCCCAGCTGACCAATTTTTGATGCTTCTATGAAAATTATTATAATTTCTGGGTTTATCACATAGACGTTCTTATGTTCTCATACTTTCTTTGGATGCCATTTTGTCTCAAGAGTGGGCTAGAACGTTGCAGTTAATCTGACGCGAATTTTAAGAATTTTTCACAGATAATGTCATTTCAATCAGCACACGTCATTTAGTTTATTTGGATCTCATCATTTCTAGAATTCACTATTCCCACATAATATATAATATATGATATATTATATCCTGCTACCTTTCCACTTTTGTAAGCCTGCAGGCAGTGCTGATTTTTCCTGAGTGCCCGCCGTTATACTCTCATATCAGTAGGCTTGTTTTTTGGAAGTATTCAAAGGATTCCCAAGCATATTCTATTGCTTTTGAATGTTGAATCGCAGATGCGCTAACACAAATACCAATCCCACTTTCAATTTGAATCTTGTTAAAAATTACAATGGCGAGAAAAGAGTGCACAAGTACTCCACAGGGGGGTTTCTATATTCTCTACTCTTAGTTGTGCATGTATATGAGCTTCTGGTAAAGCTTCATTTTGAGGGGCTATATTGATTTGGAAACTATGTAAGCTAGAGAAAGCAGTACGGGAATATGCCATAAGTTCCGCGTTAAAACACGACGTAGCTCATAGTAGAGTTTATCACTTCTTTAAGGTATGGCTCTAGTCTATGTGTTGTTCATGTTCACAGCCGGAGCAGTAGCAGAGCATATTTTTATTGCTATTGCTACTCTGGAGTAGCGGGAATATTTTTTTTTATTCCCTCCGGAGAAAAAAAAACTTAAAAATCAATGTAAATTTTGATAGAGGTCATAAAGTGAGAATAATTTTTTAATGGAAGAAAATCTAAAACACCCCCGGTAAAAACGTTTTCAATAAAATAATTCGAATTTTACGAGATCTTTATCCTATATTTTGTTAGACTGCAATTTATTGGGCTTCAAAACTGCATACTCAAAAAAAAACAAGTAAGGAAGGCTAAGTTCGGGTGTAACCGAACATTACATACTCAGCTGAGAGCTTTGGAGACAAAATAAGGGAAAATCACCATGTAGGAAATGAACATAGGGTATTATATGACATGGGTATCAAATGGAAGGTATTAAAGAGTATTTTAAAAGGGAGGGGCCTTAGTTCTATAGGTCTTTTCGAGATATCGCCATAAAGGTGGACCAGGGGTGACTCTAGAATGCGTTTGTACGATATGAGTAGCAAATGAAAGGGCTTAATTAGTATTTTAAAAGGGTGTGGGCCTTAGTTCTATAGGTGGACGCCTTTTCGAGATATCGCCATAAAGGTGGACCATGGGGTGACTCCTTAATGTGTTTGTACGATATGGTTATCAAATTAAAGGTACTAATGAAGGTTTTGAAATGGAGCGGCCCTTAGTTATATATGTAAAGGCGTCAATAAACCAATCCAATCACCATGTTTCATCCCTTTTTTCGTATTTGGTATAGAATTATGGCATTTTTTTTAACTCCAAGATAAAGTGCGTTCAGATAAGTACGCGAACTAAGTTTAGTAAAGATATAGCGGTTTTTGCTCAAGTTATCATTTTAACGGCCGAGCGGAAGGTCAGACGGTTGACTGTGTATAAAAACTATGCGTGGCTTCAACAGATTTCGCCCATTTTCACAGAAAACTGTTATCGTCATAGAATCTATAGCCCCTACCAAATTTCATAAGGATTGGTAACTGTTTGTTCGACTTATGGCATTAAAAGTATTCTAGACAAATTAAATGAAAAAGGGCGGAGCCACACCCATTTTGAAATTTTCTTTTATTTTTGTATTTTGTTGCACCATATCATTACTGGAGTTGAATGTTGACTTAATTTACTTATATACTGTAAAGATATTAAATTTTTTCTTAAAATTTTACTTTTAAAAAGTTTTTTTTTAAGTGGGCGCGTTCTTCAACCGATTTTGCTAATTTTTATTAAGCACACATATAGTAATAGGAGTAATGTTCTTGCCAAATTTCATCATGATATCTTCAACGACTGCCAAATTACAGCTTGCAAAACTTTGAAATTACCTTCTTTTAAAAGTGGGCGGTTGCCATGCCCATTGTCCAAAATTTTACTAATTTTCGGTTCTACGTCATAAGTTCAACCCACCTACCAAGTTTCATCGCTTTATCCGACTTTGGTAATGAATTATCGCGCTTTTTCGATTTTTCGAAATATTCGATATCAAAAAAGTGGACGTGGTTATGGACCGATATCGTTCACTTTAAATACAATCTGATATGAGTGCCCAGGCACCTACATAAACAATTTCATCAAGATACCTCAAAAATTTACTCAAGTTATCGTGTTAACGGGCAGACGGACCGACGGACGGACATGGAAGTCTATATCTGTCTCGATTCCTTTACCCCTGTACAACCAACCGTTATCCAATCAAAGTTAATATACTCTGTGTGCAAAACACGCTGGGTATAAAAATGGAGAGCTCCGAATAAAATTTCGAAATTCTTGTAACATTTTCGAATTTTTCGGAAACGTTTTTGAGATGGGATTGCAGAGTGCCAGATTAACAATTGAACAACTCGAAATAAAAGTTCGAAGTTTTCGTAATTTTTTTCGATATTTCGAGTTTTATTGAAAACGATATTGAGACTGGTTTCCATGATTTCAGTTAAAAGGATGTTCGAAACTTTCATAAAATTGTTTCGAATTTTTTCGAACATGTTTTTATGACTTGTTTGTATAGTTTCAGTTGCAAATTTTTAGAAATTTCTCTTATAATATTGGCATTTTCTTAAAATATTAAATTATAATTTAATATACAAAACTCGAAAAATTGTCACTGCTATATTTCTGTTTGTTACTGTATCTAGATATGTATGTATGACTATCACTTTTGTATATACATAAATGTATTGGACAAATGCCTACGTTATTATTGAAAATTAATAAGGAAGGAGTAGCATTGAAAGGAAAAAAAATAGAAATAGTTTACTAAGAAATTAATAAAATTACATGCATCGTCAAGCGGAAACACTGATGAATATAAGCTACAGAAGAGTTCGAAAAATCCAAAAAAAAATATTAAAAGCCAACGATGCTTAAATATTAAGAGTAAAATGTGAAACTTCTTCAAGAGAAGTTTGCAAAAAACTTAAGTAAAAGAAGAAGCTGCTCAAAGTAAAGGGTAGTGTACGAATAAAGTTCGCTAATTTCAAATCGCTGGTTTCTGCTTTACATAATAAATAGAGAGTTTTACTAAGATACACCCTCAACCTGATAAGTGGGTATTTGTGTTTGAGTTTGCATGTGTATGTGTGCATGTGTCTTTATACCTTTCATGAACATGAAATGGTATATTAACTTTGGTCCGATGTTTGTAACGTTGAGAAATATAGAAGATAGACTCACCATTAAGTATACTGAATTGATCATGGCGACGAACTGAGTTGATATAGCCATGTCCGTCTGTCCGGCCGTCTGTCTGTTTGAACGCAAACTTACTTACTTACTTAATTGGCGCTTGAATAAATGTAAGGCGCGATAACCTCCGAAGACATCTAAGGCCGAGCTTCTCTTCCAATTTTCGTCGTGCTCCTCTTGATTTTTTCCTACAAATTGGCCGGACGGGACCTACATGTTTTATGCCGACTCCGAACGGCATCTGCAAGGCAGATGAGTTTTCACAGTGAGCTTTTCATGGCAGAAATACACCCGGAGCGCTTGCCAAACACTGCCGAGGGGCGACCCCGCTTAGAAAAATTGTCTTCTAATTGAAAAACCTTATTTCTAAAATTTGGATGTTGCTTTGCCCGGGGTGTGAACCCAGGGCATACTGTGTGGTAGGCGGAGCACGCTACCATCACACCACGGTGGCCGCCGTAACGCAAACTAGTCCCTCAAATTTTGAGATATCTCAATGAAATTTGGCACAAGGATGTATTTTTGTATTATATTAGACATTTGTCGGATCCGGTAGGATCAGACCACTATGACATATATCTCCAATACAACTGATCGTTCAGATAAGACGATTTTGGTCATTCCTGCCGCAATTTAGAAAGTATAAACGTGAAACTTGGTGATATGTATTCTAATATATCATAGAAGATTTCCTGTTAAAATCGTTTCGATCGGAGCTATATATAATATATATCCCATACAACCGATCGTTCAGATAAGGGGGTTTTTTGCCATTTTTTATTTTATAAAATCGTTTAGGTATGTACATCTGTTCACTATATATTTCTTATCTTATACATCCGGTTATTTGGAGATTACGAACGGGATAAGATTATTGTTCAGCCCCATTCATGAAAGGTATGAAGCCTTCGGCACAGCCTTCTTTACTCGGCACAGCCGTCCTTACTTGTTTTCTTTTAACCAACTGTTTGACTGTTGACTTTAACACAAAGTACACGCAAAACTTTTCCATTGAGCTGTCTGCTTCCTAGGCAATAAATTTAAATGCATGCATTAGTCAGCCAATTTAAATGTCAACCATGTACATACTTACTTACAAACATATGCAAATGTTTATTGTGTTAACTTGCAGTACAAATTGTCACAGCGAAACTGTGACTATTAAGTAGATGACAGCATTTATCAAGAGGCAAAAGAGATTAGGAGAAGAGATCGTGAATGAAAACTAGAAGCTAGAAAAGTATTCCCAAAAAGATTTTGGAATAAAATTACTCGTTTTACTGTATGATGCCCTCTATAGATTATGCATCAATTTCAGTGCAAATTTTAAAGTAATTTCTTAGGGAGCCAGGGACTTGAAATTTGTAGGATAGTACAGACCATAAAAGCCTAGCATCAAAGCTCACTACTGTCACACGAGTGCAATGGTCCCTGCCAACTTTCAGCCCATTCAAGTCACAAAGACCGGATGGCTTCTATCCTTGTCTGTTACAGCAAGGAATAAAACATTTATCCCCAGTCTTATCCACTTTATATAAGGCATCACTACTGCTCGGCCATATTCCAAACAGGTGGGCAGGGGTTAAGGTAGTATTTTTACCAAAGCCAGGGAAGCCAGAGCAACTGCCCTCGTCGTATCGACCAACAATCCTGAGCTCGTTTCTCCTAAAGGGTATGGAGAAAATCTTAGATAAGCATATCAGGGAGGTCAATTTAAATAAACTACTCTGTGTAGGAATCAGTTCGCCTACCAGGCAGGGAAATCCATGTTCATAACCTAACGCGCTTTTATAGACATATCAGGGGGCTTTCGATAACAAAACACATCAAGCTATCGAACAAGCTATGATTGATAATTCGATAGGCGCTGTCCATGTTGAAGAGTAGAAAAGTACATTTGGAACTGGGAAGAACAACTGAATCAATTGCGGCCAGAAGAGGATGCACACAAGGAGGTGTGCCCCCTGTGGACCCTGGTCATAGATGACCTCCACGATGTAAGAATGTGGTCATACTAAATCGTGCCCGAAGTGGTCGGGCTGGTCCATTAATTGTGCTTGTTACCGGAACGTACCGGATCTGCACCCGGCAAAAGACCATCAACATCGGTAAACTCCCAAAGCCTTCGGGGAGTGTCCTTGTCGCTACAACAACAACAACAACGGAAACCTCGAGACATTTGTAAAATTCTAACATAGTTGTATAGGTGGTTTATATGACGAATTAGGATCATATCGGAAATATGTTTCACGAAAGGTTGACCGGTGATCGGCTACCGTTGATCGGCATTACTGTTAAAACGGGAATAGCTTAATGACTGAGAGCGGCTAAGAGTTCTATTAGATAGCAAAGTTTGGCAACTGCTGGAAAGAAGCGAGTTTTTTGATGTATAAGTATCTTTGCTCACCATACGAAGGCATCCAGAATGTAAGCGAAGCATGAGTGTAGGCGTAATATATGGTAATGGTAGAAGAAAAGAAACAGAAGAGCAGGAACCATTTCTTATCATTCAAACATTGTTATGAAGGTGTTAACGGTTTGTTATCATTAAAATTGTTTATTCACTTGTACCCGGTTTGTTATCCATTTGTTATCATCGGCTTATTATCGACGAATTTTTGATTTGTTATCGAAATGATATACATTTCTTTTCGATAAGAAGCATTAGTGAAGTGTTATCGGTTTGTTATCGAAAATTTACAGATTTCTTATTGAAAAGCTGTCGAAAATTTATTGGTTTGTTATCGAATTTTTATCGAAAATTATCACTTGTAGGCGGGTGCCGTGGTCTGGGCTCAAAATCCGGTCAAAGCCACATCAAATATTTAGAAAACAAATTTTTTAAATTAAAATAAATTTTTTCAAAGCAGAGTCGCCCCCCGGCAGTTATTCAGCAAACATTCCGAGTGAATTTCTGCCACGGAAAATTTTTCAGTGAAAGCTCATCTACCTGACAGTTGTCGTTCGAAGTCAGCGTCCCGCCAGTTTTAGGAACGATTGGAAAGATCACGACGCAATAGGAAGAGAAGCTCGGCTTAAACTCTCTTCGAAGGCATATCTCGCCTTTAATTTTACACTCAGCGTGCTTTGCACACAGCCATGTCCACGCGATAACTTGAGCAAATATTTTCACATGTTCACAAAATTCGGTATATCGGGCGCTTATCTGTACCTAAAATAGATTGGTATTGAAAATGAGCGATATCGGTCGTTACCCACGCCCACTTTTCGATATCGAATATTAAAAAAAATAGAAAAAATTAAATAATTCAAAAACCAATACCGTTAAGCTAATGAAATTTGGTATGTGGATTGGTTTTGTGGCGCAATATATAAATTCTAAAAATTTTGGAATATTTAGAAGAAGAAAATTTGGAAGTTTAACAAGCCGTAAATCAAAAGCAGTTAAAGATGCTACATTCAAATTTGGCAGAGACATTATCCTTGACAAATTATTTAGATATGAGTAAAGATAATCAAAATCGGTTAAAGACCACGCCCACTTTTCCTAAAGGTCTAACCTTAAAAAATTTACAATAACTCTATGGTACTTAACTACCTTCTGCCTCATTAGTGGCATGGTTGAGCTAAGAACAAAACTTTAACAAATTTTGAAAATGGTCATTTATATGCAGAAAAGACACGAAGCACCAACAAAAATGTGCAGAAAACCACAAGGAAATAATTTTCAAGAATACATTTTCTGTCGATAACTAGAGTTATGGATGATTCATTGGTATGTTAACATGCA
Organism: Eurosta solidaginis; assembly: GCA_029619165.1. Classification (NCBI taxonomy): domain Eukaryota; kingdom Metazoa; phylum Arthropoda; class Insecta; order Diptera; family Tephritidae; genus Eurosta; species Eurosta solidaginis. The sequence continues at coordinate 21,784 of JARSSU010044024.1, forward strand.
TGATGGATTTTTTATCGAAGAGTTATCGCTTTGTTATGAAAAATTTATAAATTTTGTATCTTAAAGTTATCGATATGTTATACTTGTTATCGATATGTTATACTTGTTATCGACAAGTATCAATTAGTTATCCGAGTGGTAACGTATTGTTATAGAAAATATCGATTTCTTATCCAAAAATTATCGAAAAGCTATCGTTTCTAACGGAGTGTAATCAAATACTTGTACCCAATTATCGATTTGTTAGCGGAGACACATTGCTTTGGTATAAAACAGATACCAATAAAACTTCTATATAAAATTTGAAGTTGATATCGCTTACGACAGTCAAAGGCGGGCTTAGAGAAAGAGGTATGATTGGACGCATTGCTGTCAGAAAGCCACTTCTACGACCAGTAAATAAACAGAAAAGACCAAAGTTCGCTCAGGAACAACTGGACGATTGATCAGTGGAAATCAGTTTTATGGTCAGACGAATCAAAATTCGAACGTTTCGGTAGCCATAGGCGTCAATATGTTCGCAGAAACGTCAATGAAAGATTCAAAGCAGATTGCATTGTGCCAACTGTGAAACATGGCGGTGGCTCAGTGATGGTTTGGGGCTGTTTTAGTTACGCTGAAAGTTGGTGAACTAAAAAAAAGTTGAAGGAATTATGAAAAAAGAGCAGTATCGCCATGCAATACCATCTGGCATTAATTTGATTGGTCGCGGATACATTTACGAACAAGATAATGATCCGAAACCTCACCAAAACATTGTACTTTTATTTAAAACGAAAAAAAGATCCAGGTGACCTTGATAAAATGGAGTGGCCACCAAAATCACCCGATTTAAATCCCATAGAGCTGTTGTGGGATGAATCGGATCGACGTGTAAGAGATCTAAAGTCAACAAGCCGTCCTGATCTCTGGGGTTGTTTGAGCGAAGTGTGGAATAATATTTCATATCAAACACTTCAAAAACTCATCGAAAGAATGCCGAAATTGTGCGCTGCAGTCATCAAAGCAAAAGGTGGCAAAATGTGATACGATAAACTGACAAAACAACTTTTTCACTTTGTTCTAATACTTTCCGACTGTACTGTATATATATGTATGTATGTAGTTATTGCTAATTTGCCCATGGAATGCATGAGTACATAATTTACCAAAACCTTTTGATGAAAACATAAAAATGTCAAAGTCATGTTATTGATTACATAGAAACAAGCAAATCATTCCTCAGGTAAACAAATATTAATTAAATATGCGTATAAGACATAGTACGCACTTGTACGTTGGATTCACGCTTGCTACTTTCACCAGTTTGTACTAAAAATGGTACGCCGACAACTTTTCTTCTTATACGGTATTTTGTATGAAGGTATTTGTGATTTGTGATAAATACTTTGGGGCATATACGATGCCAAAGTGTAATAGAGGGCTCATATGGCATATGTCTAAGTAATTGAATATTAGCTAACAGTTAACAAGATTATGTTACCGCTGTATTGCCAGATAGCAGCGAAAGTTGCGTAGTCGTGCTTCATCTGCACTCTTGTGCTCATTGGGGATACTAGAGCATATTCGAAGTTGTATAAAATTTACTAGAAATCCTATGAAATTTTTGAATTTGGCGAAATCCAGAATGTAAGCGTAAGCGTAAGTGTTAACGTAAGCGTATGTGTAAGCGTTACTGTAACGTAAGTGTAAGTGTAAGCGTTAGTGTAAACGTGGTAAACGTAGCGTAAGTGTAAAAGTTTGTGTACGCGTTAGTGTAAGCGTACGTGTAAGCGTAAGTAGAAAAATAAGTGTAAACTTAAGAGTAAACGTAAGTGTAAGCGTAAGTGTAAAAGTTAGTGTAAACGTACGTGTAAGCGTAAGTGGGAAAATATGTGTAAGCGTTAGTAAAAACATAAGCGTAAGCGTAAACATAAGCATAGTGTTTGGAAGTGGTATGCTTAACAGAAAGAATAAGAATAAGAAATATATGGGGAACACAGAGCGTTAGTGTAAGTCTACTCATTACACTGTTGTGTACTGTGGGAACAATGTGCGCGGTGAAGCTGAACAAAATCAGCAACAAATCAGTTAATGGAAATCAGCGAAGATTGAAAAACAAATCGATGATATTATATAAAGGTGAAAATGGATCGACAAGAAAAGAGGAGGCTCTTGGAGTGATCGAGCGTAAAGATTTAGAATCCTGTCCATGATGCTGACGGCGAGTATCGAAGGAGGTATAATGAAGACCTGTATGAGCTTCGCAGATATGAAGATAATGCAGCAAATTAAAACCCAAGGCTCGTTGGCTAAGTCATATTATCAAACTATTCAATCGACACCGCACTTTGGATTCAGAGAATGGGGGAGACCTCCACTGATTTGGGAGAAGCAAGTGGAAAAAGCCCTGATCTCCCTAAGTGCTCTCAATTGGCGTCAGTTATGACAAAACAAGGTTAGTTGGCGTGACTTGTTACGAAACGGACAAAATCCCTTGGGCAGTTATGCTAAATTAATGACAAAAGGAAAAGAAGACAATGCAAAGGAAAATGAAATAGAAGTGGAGGAAGAAAAAGAGCTGAGCATTACCAATGCCGATAGTGTATGGAATTATTATAAAGTATGCTTATGGTTATCGTCATGGTTGCCAAACTAGGCAAGGCAAGAAAAAGAAAGGAAGATCAGCGAAAGGGGAAGAAAAAAAGGAAGGTAAGGGAGAGGAAACTAAGGGTTGGAGGTTCAAACCGAAGCCGGAACCGTTTATTGTCGACGCGATATGGGCGTGTTATCCATTTCTTAGCGACGAGCTATCGGTATGTTATCGACTTCGTATAGACGATTTATCGATTTGTTATAAACTTACTATCGCCCACAAATGTAAAAGTTATCGATTTATAAGAGGAAATGTTTCGATTATTTATCTAAAAGTTATCGATATATTTAAAAAATAAAGGATTTTTTATCGAAAACTTATCGATTATTTATCGAGAAGTTAAGTGTAAGGTCGGGGAGAAAAAGAAAACATTTGAAGCTAGAATCAACGGTTTTGTTATCGACGAGACATGGGCCTTGAATGTGAGATTGTAGATCATCTGTGGAAATGTATATGTGAAACTCATATTCTAACTTCCCAGAAAGGGTTTTTTATTTACAGGGCTTTTAAATGAGTTATCTTGTGCATTTCAGCAACTATTTAGTACTCTACTATGCTGGAAATCCCCCTAGGTATCGTCCGCAGTGCCACCTTAAAATAACGCTAACATTCCTTTTGAAACGTTTTTTCGCCTCTTCATCAACCTCTTTAAGTTTTGATGCCAGCGAATATGAGTACTTTAAAAGTTGGGCTAAAGCGAATATTATTTAAATTTTGAATTGCATGTAACTAATTACGGCCATACCACATCGTGGTGCAAAATGTTAAGTGAAATGTCTTGCCAAAAACAAAGCCATTCTGCTCTTTAAGTTACAGTTTCTTTAAAGAGCGTAAGCCTCTTAATTTAGTGGATGCTCTCTATGTCTGTACTTTAAGAACTACCCAGTTTAAGAGCAACCATCACAAACTAAAGCTGGGCAAGGCTAGGACTTTTACTTTACATTTTTTGTAGTAGACCGTAAAATAGTTTTTATGTCCAGTTAGAAGGCAAAGAAACTTGCTTACTTTTTGGGTTTAATGCCACTCCCAAACATGTTTTCCTTAAGTAAATTACTTAATTACAATAGAGAGCCCAGTATCATCCACTGAGCTGTTCAACACAAGGCTAAAAGTTAGCAAAACAAGAAATCTTCTACAATCTGCAAAATCCATTATAAAAACAACCTTGCAATTTAGTCCTAAAGCTATGTCCGAGTTTATGTTGTCTGCTAAGCTCAGACGGCTATGTCAAATACCTCTGGGCGACAATGTTAGCTCCGTGAGGGCCTTTCGATCTATTGAAAACCAAATGGAATTTCAGATAAAGTTTTTTCCGCCCATCCGGTCTATCTTAACTTACGCTGAAAAAGCATAATACAACATGCAAAAAGAGCTTACAAATCTAGCGTATGCTGCTTATTTGGCATCATTGGTCAAACTTGATGTTTGTTCATCCTTCGCTGACAAGAAAAAAGAGGCGAAGAAAGTTGTTCGTAAGACGAACGAGGACAAAGCGAAGTAACTGCTTTCATCAAAGAAAGAATCGGTGCATATGGAACTCTCTCGACAAACCAAAATTCCTGTCTTAAAGTCTTGGTGATACCGGTCCTAATGAATTGGCCGAAATCAATAAAGAAGAACTCGATGGCATTTAAGGTATTTAAAAAAAAATTATTTGCAAAAAAGTTCACTGTAAGCATTATCCTCCTTGCTGTTTTTATACTCAGTTGAGCAGAGCTCACAGAGTATATTAAGTTTATTGGATAACGGTTGGTTGTACATATATAAGGAATCGAGATAGATATAGACTTCCATATATCAAAATAATCAGGATCGAAAAAAATTTGATTGAGCCATGTCCGTCCGTCCGTCCGTCCGTCCGTTAACACGATAACTTGAGTAAATTTTGAGGTATCTTGATGAAATTTGGTATGTAGGTTCCTGAGCACTCATCTCAGATCGCTATTTAAAATGAACGATATCGGACTATAACCACGCCCACTTTTTCGATATCGAAAATTTCGAAAAACCGAAAAAGTGCGATAATTCATTACAGAAGACAGATAAAGCGACGAAACTTGTAGATGAGTTGAACTTATGACGCAGAATAGAAAATTAGTAAAATTTTGGACAATGGGCGTGGCACCGCCCACTTTTAAAAGAAGGTAATTTAAAATTTTGCAAGCTGTAATTTGGCAGTCGTTGAAGATATCATGATGAAATTTGGCAGGAACGTTACTCTATTACTATATGTACGCTTAATAAAAATTAGCAAAATCGAGAAGGACCACGCCCACTTTTAAAAAAATTTTTTTTAAAGTAAAATTTTAACAAAAAATTAATATCTTTACAGTATATAAGTAAATTATGTCAACATTCAACTCCAGTAATGATATGGTGCACAAAATACAAAAATAAAAGAAAATTTCAAAATGGGCGTGGCTCCGCCCTTTTTCATTTAATTTGTCTAGGATACTTTTAACGCCATAAGTCGAACAAAAATTAACCAATCCTTTTGAAATTTGGTAGGGGCATAGATTTTATGACGTTAAATGTTTTCTGTGAAAATGGGCGAAATCGGTTGATGCCACGCCCAGTTTTTATACACAGTCGTCCGTCTGTCCTTCCGCATGGCCGTTAACACGATAACTTGAGCAAAAATCGATATATCTTTACTAAACTCAGTTCACGTACTTATCTGAACTCACTTTATCTTGGTATGAAAAATGAACGAAATCCGACTATGACCACGCCCACTTTTTCTATATCGAAAATTACGAAAAATGAAAAAAATGCCATAATTCTATACCAAATACGAAAAAGGGATGAAACATGGTAATTGGATTGTTTTATTGACGCGAAATATAACTTTAGAAAAAACTTTATAAAATGGTTGTGACACCTACCATATTAAGTAGAAGAAAATGAAAAAGTTCTGCAGGGCGAAATAAAAAACCCTAAAATCTTGACAGGTATTACATATATAAATAAATTAGCGGTATCCAACTGATGATGTTCTGGGTCACCCTGGTCCACATTTTGGTCGATATCTGGAAAACGCCTTCACACCACTCCCTTTTAAGACTCTCTTTGATACCCATATTGTACAAACAAATTCTAGGGTCACCCCTGGTCCACCTTTATGGCGATATCTCGAAACGGCGTCCACCTATGGAACTAAGGATACTCCCTTTTAAAATACCATTAACACCTTTCATTTGATACCCATATCGTACAAACGCATTCTAGAGTCACCCCTGGTCACCTATATGGCGATATTTCGAAACGGCATCCACCTATAGAACTAAGGCCCACTCCCTTTTAAAATACTCATTAACACCATTCGTTTGCAGGTTGTCAAACCGATCTGCTATATGGGGTGCTGGTCTGGTGGAAAGCACTGGACACGGCGAGCACCTCCAAAATGCTAGTGTCAGTGCAACGGACGGCGCTTATCGGCATCAGTGGCGCTATGAGAACAACACCTACCTTGGCACTGAATGTCATGCTGAATATACATCCAGTAGATATTGCGGGAAAGGCAGCCGCGGCCCGGTCGTTGGTCAGGCTTCGTGATATGGGTTATATGCTTTCTGATTTCGGACACTCTAGCCTTCTTACTAGTTTCGACTTTATCCCGGACAGGACGGACTATTGCATGCCGGTGGCCGCTCCCTATACAACCTTCACCCCAGTCATTCCCCCGAGGGAGGAGTGGAGAAGAGGAATTATCTGGGGCATGGGACCGGTTAACTTGTTCACGGATGGGTCGAAGTTGGACGGAAAGGTTGGCGGGGGGGTCTTTTGTCAAGAGCTAAATGTAAGCCGCAAGTTTAAGTTGGCTGATCACTGCAGTGTATTCCAAGCGGAAGTTGCTGCGATTAAGGATGCGGTGGATGAAATGCTATCCAGCGCTACTACGGTTAGGGAATTTAACATCTACTCTGATAGCCAAGCGGCTATAAAGGCCTTGAGCTCAACTACAGTGCGATCGAGGGTGGTCTGGGAGTGCCTGACCACACTTGCGATTGCATCGAATTATTTTACAATTAAGATTATCTGGGTCCCGGGCCATAGTGATATTCCGGGTAACTGTCAAGCGGATCTCTTAGCCCGAATCGGTACAACTGAACCGGATGAAGATGGCTGTAGGGATTTCGGGATTCCGCTAGCCACCTGTGGATTGCTCTTCCATAGCTGGGCCTCGAGTCAGCTCAGCAAACGTTGGGCGGACACTACGTCTTGTAGGATATCAAGATCTTTCTGGCCGAAAGTGGATGGCAGGAGGTCTGCTGAAATAATTGGGTTCACTAAGGCTCACCTATCAATGGTCATTGGGGTTTTGACAGGGCACTGTCCCATGGGTATCCATGCGGTACGTCTCAATATATTGGAAACTCCATCCTGCTGCAGCTGTATGGAGGATGATGAGGTGGAATCACCAAATCACTTTATGCTTGACTGCCCAGCTTTTGCCAGAACTAGGCGAAAGTATTTTGGTCGTGACTCACTTGGATCTCCCGAGGAGCTATCCAAGGTTGAGATCGGGATCATTCGGAACTTTATCGTTGCTACCCAACGATTCTCTAAGTAGTTATATCTACGTCACCGTTAGTTTAGTTTATTATATGTGGTATCACAACGGACCGTCATGTTGTCCAAGTGAGCTTCCTCTCATCAGGGAAGCTACCACCCAACCTGACCTGACCTGACCATTCGTTTGATGCCCATATTGTACAAACAAATTCTAGGGTCGCCCCTGGTCCACCTTTGTGGCGATATCTCGAAACGGCGTCCACCTATGGAACTAAGGACCCACTCCCTTTTAAAATACTCATTAACACCTTTCATTTGATACCCATATCGTACAAACTCATTCTAGAGTCAACCCTGATCCACCTTTATGGCTATATCCCTAAATGGCGTCCACCTATAGAACTATGGCCCACTCCCTCATAAAATACTCTTTAATGCCTTTCATTTGATACACATGTCATACAAACACATTCCAGGGTTTTCCCTCGGTTCATTTTCCTACATGGTTATTTTCCCTTATGTTGTCACCATAGCTCTCAACTGCGTATGTAATGTTCGGTTACACCCGAACTTAACCTTCCTTACTTGTTATTATTATTATTATTACTAGGTCTGAAGCACTGCGACCTTTGTGTAGATCTATTGTGCATTAGATTTCAACCTAATTTTGTATCTGGAAGCTTTTGATGTATCTAAGTACCTCTTCAGGCTTTTTACTCCATATCTCATAGGGATTAAGAGTCCCACCACCTAGATGGGATAGTCTCTGCCTAGCCAGAGCGACGCATTCGCAGAGAATTTGAACTGGCGTTTCATCCTCCAGCTCACAGAAACGTCAAATTTGGGTATCGGATAGATTTAACTTACTTAGGTGACATCGTAGACCACAGTGTCCCGTATAGTACCCAGCGAGAGTTCTAAGGTCCTCCCTGCTTAGATTAATGAGTTCGGCTAATACTTTCGTTGTCGGAAGTATAAAAAGTTTGGCCTGTCTTTGCCCTGGGCTGTCAATCCAGTGACGTCTCCTCTGCCTTGCTGTAATGTCAATGAAGTTTATTGAAAATGCTATACGCAAATATAAACACAGTTCAGTGAGCTAAGTCTCCAAGGTATGATGGAGGCGCTCATCCCAGAAAGTAAGTATCACCGTAGACAGCCAAGTTTGATAGCTAAAGAGAGGATAAACCTCCAGTAAGTTTTAAGAAACAAGTAGAGGAATACTTAAGATCCAATTGGTTTCCACTTGGCGTCACTTATCGCTAAGATGTAGTAAAGCGCCAATTATTGAATCAATGAATGAATCACCCACAGCAACTCCGGTAATGAGCCATAAAGACGAAAATTTTTGCTTCACTTTTTCAAATTTATGAGTACAACAATTAAAGCAAACAAACTCAAGCAACTTTTCCTTTTTTACGTTGATAAGTGAAATTAGATGAAACCAAAAACTAAGAAACCCAAAAACTTCAAATCTCAATCCTTATTGCCTTATATATCATGTAAGCTTTGGCGCAACAGATTCAAGGTCAAAGTTTGGCAACTTTCACTTCGGGCAAAAAAGCAATAAATTAATCTATTTACTGTGTGTAGTCCCTTTTTAAGTGTATCTTAGGAAAAAGAATACCAGCAATTAATATATCTCATCCCAAGGGTATAACAAAACTTCAAAGCAAACATGTTTTGTTATTCATCATTAGAATCAACAATTCCAAAAAGGTTCATCGTAAAGGTGAGCAGTTAATGGAAATATTTTCAAGCGTAAAAGTATCAAATTTCTGCAAATTGTCAGCGCTTATAAAAACTTAAAAGCAACACGCCACGTCTGCCCAGCCTGGTTGCATTAACTATATGTGTCAATAAGTACAGCAGCGAGCATAAAAATAGCAGTGGTAATATTGCTTAAATTCTGTCACTTAGTTTCTTCTTTCTTATTTTCGATTTGTAACTGAAACGACGCAAGCCGAGTCTCGACAACTTTTCGAAAAAAGTTCGAAAATTCGAGAAAATTATACGAAAATTTCGAACTTTTTTCTGGAGCTCATATAATCTATTTAGCCCTTCCATGAAATGAAATGGTATATTAACTTTGTCACGAAACTTTAAATTTTAAGTCCTTAAAGGAAAATGTATAGACCCACTAATAAGTATAAAGAAATGATCAGGATGAAAAAAAGCTGAGTTGATTTAGACAGGTCCGTCTGTCTTTTTGTGTGCCAAACTAGTCCCTAAATTTTTGAGATATCTTAATAAAATTTGGTGAGCAGGTGTATTTAGGTGTCCGATTAGGCATTGTCGGAACCGGCCGAATGGGACCACTATAACATATATCCCCCATACAACCATTTTTTAGAAAAAAAATTTTTGGCATTTCTTCCTCAATTTATCAGATTGGAGCTTCAAACTGCACCATATGCTTCGTATATTGCACATATTGCACATATTGGGATGAGATCGGTCGTATATATAGCATATATCCCCCACAACCGATTGCTCAGTTAGGAAGTTTTCGAAATTACAGCCCCATTTTAGCTAGAGGCTTCGAATTTCACCGAATGCTTACGTATAGAGCATTCATTGTTGTTTGAAAAAATGGTATAGATCGGTGGTATATATAGTATATATCCCCTACAACCGATTGTTCAGATAAGAAACTTTTCGTAATATCTGTCCCATTTGAACAGTTAAAAGCTTGACATTTCAGCAAATCTTACGTAAATAGCAGATATTGTTGTTTGAAAAAATCATAAAGGTCGGTGGTATATGTATATAGCATATGTCCCCTACAACTATTTTGAGATAAGAAACTCTTCGCATTTCTACACCATTTCAACAGCTGAAGCTTCAAATTTCATCAAATACTTACGTTTACATTATATATTGTTAATACAAGTGATTCATTGTCATAGCTATTTCATGCAGACAACAAAAAACGTGAAATTTTGCATTCTCACACAACTACCTACATGTTTTTTATTCATCTTAAAATC
>JARSSU010044025.1:0-18560 GCA_029619165.1 Eurosta solidaginis
CAAAAAATTAAATAAATTAAATAACATTTCTGGAACAGTATTCGACCTTCTGATGAACAGTTATCAGCGATTCGCAATTTTGCGAACGTCCCAATCAGTTAAGCAGGCACAGAAATTTATTGGTATGGCAATTACTCTCATAGATACTTCCAAAACTAGCAGAATTTACAACAAAATTTATGATCTAATTAACAAAGTAAGTAAGAAACGTGACAAAACTTTGGTAAGGGACGCGAATACGAATGAAGCTTTTGAATGCATTAAAGATACATTTGCATCTACGATATTGTTAAATCATTTTAACAAAGATGCTAAATTATCTTTATCAGTAGATGCATCTAACACAGCGATGGGGGCGTTATACAACAAATTACAATAATAAAGTTGAGCCCATTGCATTCTTTTCTAAAAAACTTTCTCCAACTGAAATTAAATATAGTGCTTTTGTTAGGGACTTATTGGCGATTTACTTTAAATATAAACATTTTAGATATCTTTTGGAAGGACGAAATTTACAGTTTATATCGGACCATAAACCATAATTGACTACTGCTTTAAATTCAAAAACAGAACGAAGTCCTAGACAAACGAGACACTTGGAATTTATAGCGCAATTTACTGATGATATACATACATTAAGGAGAATCCAATGTTGTAGCAGATACGCTATCTAGAGCTTTTGAGGTTAATGCAATATATATACAGAACTGAATTTTAAATTTTACAACTGAACAACAAAAAGATGATGACTTAAATCAACTTGTATCTGATTTCAATATCTAAGTTTAAAACTAATTAGTATTCCCATTTTAAATTATAATACTTGGTGTGAATATTCAGGAGAAACTCCTAGGCCATTGTACCGAGTAACTTGCGAAAGACAGTATTTGGTACTTTACATAGAATAGCACATCCGGGTACAGAGCTACACGACGGCTTATAGTAAAAATGATTATTGGCCTAATATGAAATAAGGATATTAATATTTGGTCAAAGAGTGTCTTATTGTCAAAAGTCTAAAGTTTATCGTCGTGCAAGATCCCCTTTGTCAAAATTCAAATTCCCAGAATAGATTTGAACACATCCATTTAGATATAGTTGGACCATTACCTATTTCCAAAGGACATCGCTATATTTTAACGATTATTGAAAGATTTACCCGTTGGCCTGAGGCATATGCATTTAAAAGATATTTCAGCACTACAATTGCAAATAAGTTTTTTAGAGAATATATTTCTCGGTTTGGATTTCCGTTAAGATATAACTGATCAAAGTAGCCATTTACATCGAAATTGTTTTCGAGAGTTAACTAAATTACTTGGTAGTCACCATTACAACATCCGCAATATCACCCTCAAGGAATGTTATGTTGAAAGGTTTCAGAGACATTAAAGACTATAATAGCTAGAGAGGACACAAATAATTGGTATGAACGGGTTACCTGTCATATTACTTGGTTTGCGATCTATTTACAAAGAAGATATTCGGCTACACCCAGCGGAAATTGTTTTCAGTCAGATTTTAAGTTGTCAGGGGAACTTGTTGTGCCATAAGCTAAAAATTTCTCATCAACTGAAATTTTAAGTAATTTACGTGAACATTTTCGAAATGTTAGATCAAATTTAAGTCATCATAAAGATACTGCAATTTACGTTCCAAAAGACTTTCAACTTGTGAATTTGCATTTGTTCGAGTCATTAATAAACACTCCTTACCACAACCACATGAAGGACCTTAGAAAATTGTGGAAAAAGACCAAAAATATTTTAAACTTGAAATAGATAATAATATTAAAACTATTCCTATTGATAGATTAAAACCTGCAATAATTGAAGCAACAGACACAAACAACACCAAGAATTTACATAAAAAGAGAGTTACGTTCATTTGTTTAATGTTAAATTTCTTGAAGGGGGAGTAATGTAGGGTTCTTATTATTTTTATTTAACTTTGTATTTGAGTTACTTTGAACTTTGCAATTTTAAAATGTTTTATCAATATTTTAATTTCAATATTGATTTTTCAATTTCAAAAATTTTCATTATTGTGAAAAATTTAAAATAATATATATTTAAAGCTTTTATAGATTAAAACGTGGTTTCAATCACCACAACTACTACACAGGCCGACAAAATGAGACCGATTTTTTTGACCATAACTAGACCATATTTTCCTAAAGGTTTTCGATGCGCAGAATTGATCTATCGCGTCAGGAGTTTGAGATATCCTAACCTAAATGTGCAAAAAACACCGTTTTCGCCTATTTTTGAGGTTATATATAAACGACAGATTTTTTTTAAAAAAGCACACATAGCATGTTAAAGAAGAAGTCTTTCTCTTACGAATGGCGTTGAGTTCGCTCAAATATCTTTTTTTTCGCTAAGATAGAGCAATTATCGTAAGACTTATCGTAAAGGTATGTATTCTACTGCATCATACCTACGTTAATTCAGTGGTTTTTTCAGCTATAGGAAAATTAGCAAATTTATAAAGTTTAAATTGCTCTATCTTAGCGAAAAAAAAAGATATTTGAGCAAACTCCACGCCATTCGTAAGAGAAAGACTTTTTCTTTAAGATGCTATGTGCGCTTTTTAAAAAAAATCTGTCGTTTATATATAACCTCAAAAATAGGCAAAAACTGTGTTTTTGCACATTTATCTATCCTGACGTGATAGAGCATTCTGCGTCCAGATTTGAATTCAGGCGCATCGAAAGCCTTTAGGAAAGTATGGTCTGGTTTATGGTCAAATTTCTTGTCGACCTGTGTTATTATTATACTATTATTATTACTTACTTACTTACTTAATTGGCGCTTAACCGTCTAAAACGGTTATGGCCGTCCAACAAGGCGCGCCAGTCGCTCCTTCGCTGCGCTAACCGGCGCCAATTGGTCACACCAAGGAAGTGGGGATGCCCTCTACCTCTACTTCATACGCTGGTTCCGATAGAAACACTTTCTTGGCCGGAGCATCATCTTTCATTCGCATAACATGGCCTAGCCAGCGCAGACCGCTGTGTTTTAATTCGCTGGACTATGTTGATGTCTGCGTATAGCTCGTACAGCTCATCATTAAATCATAATTTTTATTTTATTTTTATTATTTTTATTATTACTTATTTATTATTTTGTATTATATTTAATTTATTAACGTTTATTAAGTTATGTGGATATTTTTAATTTTATTAATTTGAGTATCTTGGCAACTCTTATTATGAGGAGAAGATTAGTCATCAGAGCTAGTGACGGGTGTAATATATTGCCTACCTTTAGGCGTGGGTGAAAATATCTACATACCGAAATTGGCGCCAATTAGTATACGTATTGTGACGAATACTAGCAACACTAAGGGGTACTATCATCTCTAAGCCGATACTGAGCAGTGACTTGTATGCACATAACCAAATTAATCATTATGTCTACACATATCTCCATACAAGCAGCGGAGAGCAACGCACAAACACATGCATATATCCGAGATACTCCCAAAGTAGGCAATAATTTGTGCAAGTATCACTCACATATACACGCGCATATGAGAAGCTATACACGTGCATCTGTAGGTATAATTTTATAGCTAGTAACTAAGTAAATTCTGGAAACGCTTTGAAGTATAGAACGAGGAAATCGAAGAGTATAAAAGAGCGCAATCTGAGCAATCAGCAATGAGTTTGATTAAAGCATGCTATCTGTCGAGAAGTAGAAGTGTTATTGTGAAGTACTTTAATAAAGGCCATTTTGCATTATTGCATAGTGGAATTATTTAGTCACAGTTTAGTGATTCGAACGTTAGTAGAAGGTTGCAAATATGAGTAATTGCAGTAAATTCCTTGAAATTGGTGTCAGAAGAGGAATTGTTGAATAAATTCCTAAGATTCGAATACAACAAGGACATGGCAAAGTGGAGTGAACTGAAGATCCAGCAACTGAAGAAGGAGTTGGAGAGGCATGGAATTGGAAGGAAGGCAATGGAATTGGAAGGAATTAATGAGGACGAGTATGTCTTTTATCCTGATGTGGAAGAATCAACAACAAAAACTGAAAAGAAAAACGAAACATCGCAGACAGTTACTAGCACAGACTTGAACATGATATTGGCTGCAATAACTGCTCAAATAACAACAGTGGCATCTCAGCTGGAATCGCAGGAGACACGCTTAACATCCAAGATGGAAGCACAGGTGGCACGCATTTCAGAAATATCGCCACAAATATCCGCAAATATGTCATCACAACTGGAAGAGCAGAAGACATATATGCCATCTCAACTGGAAGAACAGAAGAAATATATGATATCTCAGTTGGCTGAGCAGCTGAAAGCACAGGAGGCCCGCATATTCTCGCAGCTGGAGGCACAGAGATAAGGGTATCATCGAACCTGGAGCCCAGGATACAAAAATTTTACAATTTGAGTAAAAATCGAGGCCGAAGTGGATGCTTTGAAAGGACGTATCGAGCAGTTACACTAAATCGCTCAGCATTTTCAACAAGTAATCAAAGGTAAAAACACCATCCTTTGACGGTTCTGTTTCTTTTCAGGTCTTTAAGCTACAATTTGAGAAGACCGCAACAGTGAACAACTGGAATGCTGAAGATAAAGTTGCAGCACTCTTCGTAGCATTGAAAGGACCAGCCGCTGAAATCTTTCAGACTATTCCAGAGTACGAACGGAACAGTTATGACGCATTGATGCTGCTGTAGAACGAAGGTACGGAAGTGAACACAGGTAGCAGATATATCAAATAGAATTGCAAAACCGCTGCCAAAAGCTAATGAGACTTTGCAAGAGTTTGCTTCGGATGTTGAAGGCTGGCAAATTAGCGAATGCGGACGCACCCGTGGAATACACTGAAAGGCTAAAGATTCAGAGCTCTGTAAATGGCATACGGGACGTCCAAACAAAGTGAGCTACATACGCAAACCCAAAGCCAACATTCGCAGAAACGGTATCACATGCTCTGATTCAGGAAACAGTGTCGCTTCTGTGTAAGCCCATTTTCAAAGCACGCCGTGTGGAAGTAGAAAGCAGTGATACCATCTACCGCATACAAACCATGGGAAATCACGAAATAGAAGAGTGGTACATTGGAGATGCTAGCGGCGTTTAGATCAGGAAATTTGTCTAATCGGGACGATCAGACCTAGGTGGAGGGCAGTGTGACGATACTAGCAACACTAAGGGGTACTATCATCTCTAAGGCGATACTGAGCAGTGACTTGTATGCACATAAACAAATTAATCATTATGTCTACACATATGTCCATACAAGCAGCGGAGAGCAACGCACAAACACATAAATATATCTGAGATACTCCCAAAAGTGGGCAGTAATTTGCGCAAGTATTACTCACATATACACGCGCATATGAAAAGCTATACACGTGCATCTGTAGTTATAATTTTATAGCTAGTAACTAAGTAAATTCTGAGAATGCCTAGAAGTATGGAACGAGGAAATCGAAGAGTATAAAAGAGCGCAATCTGAGCAATCAGCAATAAGTTTGATTTAAGCATGCTATCTGTCGAGAAATAGATGTGTTATTGTGAAGTACTTTAATAAAGGCCATTTTGAATTATTGAATAGTGGAGTTATTTATTCAACAGTTTAGTGATTCGAACGTTAGTAGAGGTTGCAAATAAGAGGAATTGCAGTAAATTCGTTACAGTATATATTTGTTTGTTTTCTTTTCTTCGTTTCACTTTGTTTATGTTTTCGATATGGAGTCTCGCTTTTATTTTTATGTTTTATTTTTAAGCACTATTGTTTTTTGCCGTACTTTGATTTCAGGGGGAAAATAATTTATTTATTTTACACAGAGAGTGACTTTTTTGTTTTTATCTCACTTAGAGCTTTATTATTTATATTGTTCCTTATGTTTTGGCAGCACACACTTTAACTTTTCACTTTACGCGAACAGGGTTGCCGAGTCCAAAATTTCATAAACAAGTGTTTTTCCATAAGCCATGAGCGTTTAAAAGATGCTTATGTCGTAAAAGTAATAGAAATCTTGAAAAGCGATAATTATCCATACGGGATGATACTAACTTTAATAAAACAGCGAAGCCTGGAAATAGACAAAAACGAAACCTAATAACAACACAAGAAACAGAAAATAAAACAAAGCAATTTTACAGCGTACATATATACTTAAACTCACCGAAAGCTTTAGGAAAAATATTATTAACGAGAAGAATAGCATAGCTATTGCATACAAATCAAACTACACCGTAAATAATATGTATATTGAAACAAACAAAGAGCCCTATCGAACCCCTACAACAAAACAACGTGGTGTACGTGATTTTTTTGAATGTATGTGCTTTCTGTGTGTTTAAAACATTTGTTGATCCTTTGACTTTATACATATACTATTAACTTTTATTTAGTATTTTTTAATAATGTAAACACATTTTTCTTTCTTTTGAAAATTGATTCCGGCCTTGAAAATTATAGGATCACTGGCGAAACGTCGCGCTGTACAGTGAATAAACTTGTTTCACTTGCACTGGCAACGCAATAGGTCAAGTAGCCTTACATAATATTATAAATCTTCAAAAAAATTGACCGGAAAAACCTAAGATAGAACCGGTTTTGTCATGGCAAAGAGCGAGTCCAAAACATCAATTATTCACGAGTGAGAGTTATAATCTTCACGCAAACATAGAAAAGTTCGTTTAGTTGGAAATTGCTTCTGCATTGTTTAAGATTGATGCCTTGAAACTCGGCGTGGAACATTCAGGTTTAATCGTTCAAAGAAATGGACTTGAAATCGATCCATTTAATAGTTTAGACATAACCACCTAGCATTTCTGTACGACTTGCAAGGGTAGAAGATTCATTAATTCTAACTGATTAGTGTAAGGAGAAAGATTATACGGAGAGTCCCATTGAAGATTTCTCAAGGCGAAAAGAAAAACTGTTTTTGAATTGATTCTATCCTATCAACATGAACTTGATAACGCGGATTCCAAATTATATTTTCACAAATGCTCAAAACTCCTCTCGCTTGATTGACTGTGGCATTAATATGAGGGTTGAAACTAAGTTTGCAATTCATTATAACTCCCAAGTCGACAAAAACATCAACGACTTCCAGAGTTTGGCTATTAATTGTGTAAGAAGCTTGCTGTACGTTCCCACGTGAAAAACACATGAATTTACATTTTTCTATGTTGAGCGACATAAAGTTAGCATTACACCAAGTAACTAAACAATTTAAAACCGACTGGAGTACAGAACGTTCTTCAACCGACGCATATGACTTAAAAAGTTTTACGTCGTCAGCATACATTAAAATTTTAGAATATTTTATGGTTGTGGAAATATCGTTTATAAAGAGCAAAAACAGAATCGGACCAAGATGGGGGGAACATCGATGACATTCGAACAAATGTTTTTAAAATTACTGTTTGAGTTCTGCCGCAAAGATAAGAGGAGATCCAGCAAGTTAGGCCAAGTTGAAAGCCAAGCAATTTTAGTTTATAGACAAGTAATGAGTGGCATACTTTGTCGAATGCTTTGCTGAAATCAGTGTATACAATGTCGGTATGATGATCGTTTCTAAACCCATTGAAGACGTGAGTTCTAAATTCAAGCAACTTGGTTGTGGTAGATTTGCCTCTACAAAAGCCATGCTGAGAACTATCTATCAATGTAGAAATCGAAAATGTAAGGTGATTAGTAACGATTGCTTCGAAAAGCTTAGGGATAGCGGAGAGCTTTACTATTTTACGATAGTTTTCAATAGACGACTTACTTCCTTTTTGATGGAGTGGGATATGAAAAGATTCCTTCCAAGCCGTCGAGAAAATGCCATTTTTTAAAGAGAGGCTAAACAGATCAGTAAGGGGCTGGTAAATGTATTCCGCACATTTAAGAAAACATGTTGGGATCAATCCGGACCGTATTTGAAGGACTCTTTTAGGGTCTTAAGATGTAATAGAACATCTTCAGGAAACAAATGTGGAGCATATATTGAGTTACTAGAATGGAGCTCATATGGATAATTTGTAGGTGAAGATCAACCACACCAGAGTAGTTAGAGTGAAATAATTGAGCGAAGAATTTGCAATCTCTTCATTGTCGCTGAAAATGCTATTCCTAAACTGAATGGCAGAAGGGAACCCGTTAGTTCTGCGTTTAGAATTTACGAAATCATAAAAGACTTCGGGTTGCATATCATGTTTCTTTTGATTTTACCAGGGTCGTGCGCAAGGGGGGTTCAACGGAAATAGCGTACTGTGCATACTCAGAATGTAACCGGTTTTCTTATTATACAATTTGAATAAACGTGATTTTTTATTTTTTAACGCTTTTAGATCTTTTTTAGTAAACCAGGCTTACACTGGTTCATTGTACGAGCATGTGCGTTTGGGCACTTGTTTTTCAAATAAAACATAAATGGTTTTATTAAAATGTAAAACGTTTTGCTCTACATCCTCTTTATATCGAGGCCACGTTATCTCATAAACCTCTTTATTTAAATTCTTAAAATTAGTTTTGGAAAAATCAAAGCACCTGGTAGAGACACGTGTTTTGTTTGTGCAGCCGACTTCGTTGCTTATGATTTCGTCAGTTATCTCAAGAGAAGGATGTTAAACGTCTTATGGCAAAACAAGAGGTTCACACCGATTTATAGAGAATTTAGATGTGTCGTCAACAAATGCTAATTCTAAGAATTTTCCATACTTATTCGGAACGAAATCAATCTGATTATGGCAAAGATCAGTAATTCCATCCAAGAAGTCATTGTTATGCACCTTGGGTGATACGGGGACAATCTTGTCATCAACGGTGTTCCAAGATATAGATGGCAGGTTAAAGTCGCCTAATATAATCATTAAGTCCGAGGGCTTTATAATCGAATTGACTGTTTGTAACAGTGAAACATGGTGCATACACACTGATAAATTTGAAGACGGTGGAATATAGCAAACGGCTAAGTAAATATGACCCCCGGCGCAGCGGTGGATCCAGGGGGGGCAGGGCGAGGGGCGTTCGCCCACCCCCGCTCGGATCTGGAACTTATGAAAATTATAAAAGTTTGTTTTAATAACATATAAAATTTTAAAATTTTAGCTTTTATGTATGTATAATCTATAAGATCATTATGAAATGAATAGTTTAGTCATATATTCATTTCCCATTGTTTCGCTGTGGGTAAAATCAGAAGAAAATATGTACCATTCTGGTATTTGAAGAAAGAATTGTGTACTTTTCGCTGAAATTTGGCAGCCTTGGTCACTATTTCATGATCACGGTTGCCACACCACATCTTTTTTCTGGACGAAATTCCTTTTGAAAAAACAAAAGAAGGAGCTGTATTTTTAAAATGTCACAAACAAATTATTTATATAGGCCTTTGCGAATTTCAATCCCTACATCGCGTTAATGTGTTACTGTTTGGCAGCCGTATACTTTCACGCCAGGAAATCTCCATTATTTTGGGAATTTGACTTATACTATACATTTTTCTACATAAAGATAATAAAATATGTAAAATTAAGTCAACCTATAGTTCTTTGGGCAGCTCTTAGTAGTTGATGGAACCTATCTTCCTCCGGCCCGAAATTCGGTTAATGCAGCACAAATTCTTTGAAAGTCGCCAGCTCGTACTTTATGAACAATGTGGAGAGTTGCTTAAATGTGGATAAACTTTTAGAATTTTTCAGCTAAGATAACTAATAAAAATAGTCTTGAATTAGCCTAATTGATACATTTATAATGTTTCAAAAACCTGTATAAGAGCTTTCACTAAACGACCCGAAAAAACGGAATAATAAGATATCCTTTCCAACAGGTTGTTTAGGGTTCACAATAAGCGCAAATTTTCATGAAACATAAACTTTCTCATCAAAAACAAGTGAGCACTTGTTATTTTCATCTTATAATTATTTAACCGGAATTTAAGCTTAACTTATGGCTTTTGCTGGTTCAAGACTCTGGCGGCGCCGTGGTGTAGTGGTAGCGTACTCCGCCTACCACACCGAGGATGCTGGGTTCAAGACCCGCGCAAAAGCAACATCAAAATTTAAGAAAAAAGTTCATTCAATTACAAAAAAGCATTTCTAAGTGGGGTCGCCCCTCGACAGTGGCTTGGCAAACACTCCGAAAAGTTTCTGCCATTAAAAACCTTCTCAGTGAAAATTCAAAACGGGCAAGATGCAAAAAAGCATTTCTAAGTGGGGTCGTCCTCGACAGTGGTTTGGCAAACACTCCGAAAAGTTTCTGCCATTAAAAACCTTCTCAGTGAAAATTCAAAAGGGGCAAGATGCAAACTTGAAGGAAGCTCAGCCTAAATATTTTCTGAGATAAATCGCGCCATGTATATATTTGTTTTTATTTATTTTTTATCACGGTTCAGGCCTGCTTATTCAATCGTTTATTTGTCAATTTGGCAATGTCTGGCTCCGTCTTAAAATGCTGTGATAATTATTTCTTTGTGCGAAAAAATCTGAGAACGTGTTTTAAGTGATCCTATTGCCCTACCATGAAACATAAAAATAAATCGTTTATTTCCTAGTTTTGATATCGGCTAACACTTCGGCTAAAAAGCCGCCTGAATATGCATTGCAATGTGATATCTTGGAAAAAAATCTATAATTTTGTTAATCGCTCTTGGTTTAAGTGTATATTTTAGTGGCGCAAACAAATCTATTTTTTATCACTTTTGATCTCGCTTCCGTACAAAAACCAGATTAGAGGAAAAGTGGCCATCAGACCAAACCTAAAAAAAAGCACCAGTTTTGTATAAATGGATCGAAGTGGTAACCGTAGCCGCTATGTCAAAAGTACCGTTGTTCGAATCTGCTGTGAACAGTGTTGTCGTTGAGAATTTTCAAAAAGCGGTCAATAGGGATTTTACTTTTATGCTACACTTCCACACAGAAGCGTGCCACACACTTTGTGTAGCAAGACCGCACCAAAATTATACATTGAACTGATCCATTAAAGTAAAGCTCTTAGCAATGCACCTTTTAATTGAAATTTTTAACAGCTATAAGCTGTAAATCAATATAAAAGGACTAATAAAAATTCTTCTTTACATTAAAATACCCATAAAAATATGGTCATATTCACAATCAATGTTATGTAGGTAGGTTTTTTAAAATAATTTGCTATGGACAATATGTCAAAAAAGCTGTGACCAACTTTGAAATATAGGTAACTATATTTCGACTTTGAATACGCACCTTTATTTTTAAGTTATGGGTTTCTTATAAATCCGAAAGGATATAATTTATGAATCATATTTCTATAGCTACTTCTTAAAATAATCAAGTGCATTTTAATTTTTATTGTTTATTACAGGGTAAAATATTGAGCCCCAAAATAGTTCTAAAAATATTTGAAATAGTTTTCAAATAAGCAAAATGTTCTAAAAAGGATGAAATCTCCGCAAAGCGACACAAGGGCAACACTGTATGTATGTATATATGTATCTCAAAAAATCTCTTTTTGATTGCCCGCAAACGTTCCAAGGCGAATTCAGTACCAGGTGTTGTTATCCCAACGGCTGATTGCTTCTTCTTGATAATTTTCCATACAAAGCCTTGTACAACAAAATGTCAGTTAATCGAAATCTATGAAAATTTTCTTTTGACTTGACACTCGGCGAATTGATTGAATTCGCTTTGCCACCACCTGGTATAGATTCGCCTTGCAAACGTTCATGCAAAACCCTATCTGAGATAAATTCTAAAAATTCTTACTGAAAGCTAAAAATTTGCATAAATTTCCCGAATTTTCTAAAAAGTATATTTGGATTGTTGGTGTTATATAATAATAAAAATTTGTATAAAAATATCGAAAATAATGAAGGTCGAAGCAAAACTTAGTAAAAACTGGAAAAATCTGAGTGATGATGCCTTTTGTAGATGAGTGTAGATATGTATGTGTGTTTGTTTGAAAAATTTTAAGGTCACTTTATCTTAATTAAAAAGTTGACTGAAATCGCCACCCTCCCCCTCCCAAATCGTGCTGGATCCGCCCTGCCCCGGCCTAGTAAGATTCGGAT
Source organism: Eurosta solidaginis (assembly GCA_029619165.1). Lineage (NCBI taxonomy): Eukaryota > Metazoa > Arthropoda > Insecta > Diptera > Tephritidae > Eurosta > Eurosta solidaginis. The sequence goes on from JARSSU010044025.1 coordinate 12,018, forward strand.
GCATTTAAACTCGATGGAATCAACTTCGGGTAAATTAAGCGATTTCTATTTAAGCGGTCATTTCTATAGGTCTGGTACTCACCACAAAAAATTTCGGAATTAAAAACATTAGGTTTCAGCCATGTTTCGGTAAAAGCAATAATATTAAGTTACAGTGAATGGTTTTCAAATATAAGTCAGTTAATTTAGTATTTAAGCCTCTAACGTTCCGATAGCAAATGCTTAAGCAAGATTTTAAATTAAGTTTTTTCGATCGGAATTTTGAGGAGAAATGTTTGCTACATTTTGAGTAATTTCAATAGTCTTATGCACAAATTCGCGAACAAAGGCCCCCGGGGACCAAAATGAGATGTCCAAAGTTTATCAAAATCTTTTGAGTAGACATCAATTCTAAATGAAAAAATGTTTCTTCATTAAATTTAAATTTTCTTAAAGTCATGCCGTCAGTCTTAATTTTCGAAGTGAAATAAGACTTGATATCCTCAACGGAATTGTCTTTGTCAAAGCGAGACACAAAAATCGATTTTTTCGGCGGGACTACAACCAGCTTCTTATTCGGTGCTTCTGAATAAGAAGTAACAGTTTGAGACTTGTAATGCACCAGCGACTTTTGAGATACTCATGGACGATGTATTGAAATGAACGGAAAGTATACCAGGACTACATCATCGTATTGGTAAAGAACTTTGATGAACATATTAAAAAACTTGGAGGAAGTTTTCCAGAGAATAGCTGGCGCTGGTCTGAAACTAAGTCCCAAAAGGGTTCGATGTTAAAAAAGGAAGTAAGTTATTTGGGTCACAAGGTAACGACAGAGGGTATCTGCACTGCGAATGAAAATATAGAAGCTGCAAAGGATTGGCCTAGACCACAGAACCTGCAGGAATTAAGAAGTTTCCTTGGGCTGTGCACATATTACCGCCGATTTGTGCCAAACTTTGCCAGCGTAGCCTATAGCCTTTACGAGTTTACAAGAAAAAATAAAGCTTTTGAATGGAAGAAGGAGCAAGAAGTGGCTTCCAAACACTGAAGGCGCGTTTGTGTACTTCTCCAATGTTGGCATATCCGATTCCAGGAGCAACATTTATTCTAGATACAGATGCGAGTGGATATGCTTTAGGAGGCGTTTTATCACAACTGGTCGATGGACAGGAGGAGGTAGTTGCATATTACAGCCGATCAATTGGAAAACCAGATTGTCAATGTGTTGCTTATATTTTGCCGTCGCCATCCCCTTTTGAAAATCCCTATGCCAGTGAAATAAAAAAAATAAAAAATAACATAACTCAGCTGATGAAATGAGCCACCATATAGTTGAGCCACATAAAATTTTTTAAAGTATTACTTTCGATTAACTTGTCGATATATTCCTTCACAACCGCATCCTCGGAAGAACAGGTTGTACTTACGACTTACTGTAATATAGAGTATTTTTTTAAATACATTTTTTTTATTTCTGAAATTTATACTTATTATCAAGAATTCATGAGCTTAAAACCGGCTTATAATAATTGAATATTTAATTATTATGTTTTCTAAGAGAAACTGAAGGAAGAAAGAAACATTCACTGGCATATTTCGATGGTACCATTTCGAAAACCGCCAACGTAATCATCAGCATTCGTAATGTTACCAAAGGTTTCACCGAGATTCGAACCGCGAATCACACGGTGAAACTGCAATTGCCTTAGCCACTTGGCTATCCTGCTGGTATATGTTTTCATGCTTATTTCAGTTTTTCTCACTTCTACACTAAAGACACAATTGAGACATTGTGTAGATTTGTTTTTGTGAAGTTTCTTTTTCGTTGAGAATGAGAAGCTTACAAATCGTGCTCAGTTTTTTACATATATATGTTTGTTTGTTTAATGGTGTGTTCAATTTATACTTATTATTAAGAATTCATGAGCTTAACACCGGCTTATAATAATTGAATATTCAATTATTATGTTTTTCTAAGAGAAACTGAAAGGAAGAAAGAAACATGTACTGGCATATTGCAATGGTACCATTTCGAAAACCGCCAACGTAATCATCATCAGGCAATTTCGTTATGTTATCAAAGGTTTCACCGAGATTCGAACAGCGAATCACACGGTGAAACTGCAGTTGCCTTAACCACTATGCTATCCTGCTGGTATTTGTTTTCATGCTTATTCAGTTTTGTCTATCAAGAGCCAGAATGTCTCAATTGCGTTGTTAGTGTAGAAATATAATACAAACTATTTTTGATAAAAAAAATCTGTACGCCTGTGCTACGTTCTCTACATCAGATTTGTAATTTATTCTCTTGTCTGTCGGTGTGTTCATTATGTGCAGTATTCTATTGTGAATCTCTTCTTGTATTGTTTTTCTTGTTGGAGCACAGAAGCTTCACCAAAGTTGGGTGAGTGTTCGTTGCTTGCACAATGGGCCATTAGGGCCATTTATGGTTCTGTGTTTGTTTACAATACTTAAAGCCAGATTTATGTTGCGCTAATCTGCTTTTTAATTTTGATTTTGTAGTCTACATAAAACTTGTTACAAGATTCATTGGTATTACTTTTGCAAGGTATTTTATATATAATATTGCTTTTTTCCGCGGTTGGTATTTTGACTTTGTTTTACAAAAAATGTTTGTTTAGTGTGTTTACCGGTTTATGGGCTATTTTAATTTCGTTTTTGTTGTAGCAATCTGATTCGTAAGCCGCTCTGATAATTGTGGTACATATACTACTGACTTGAATATCCTTGGCTCGTCTACTATTTGATTTGGGTTTCTGATACCGCTCTTTGATTAAAGAATTTATAATACTATCCGGAAAGTCATTATTTCTTAATATCATTCTAATTTCAGTCTTAATTTCTCTGTGGTACGTGTCGTCAGATATTTGTAACATTCGTCGAATACAGCCTCTCGCTGTATTAATTATCATCGTTTTTGGAAGTTTAGAATTATAATTGATGATTCGTCCTGACGCTATAGGTTTCTTATACCACTTTAGCTTTATTCATTACCATGTCTTATTATGATTGAGTCCAGGTACGGTAATTTTCCTTCGTTTTCGAGCTCAGTAGTAAATTTAATATATCTATTGAAAGAATTTAATGCATCAAGTGTGTTCTGTACTTCGTTTTCGTTAATAGTTGCAAATATGTCATCGACATTCTTTATAAGTAGTCTCGGCTTTTGTTTAAGTTCTTCCATCGAACTTTGAAGCAACTCTTCCATAACAATATCTGCGATAACTGGTGACGTTGGTGATCCATTGGTAATCCTCTTATTTGTGTGTATATTTGATCTTCGTATTTAAAATAACGGTTTTCCTCAATACAAAATTTCAATAATTCCATGAATAGTTTTTTCGATATTTTAGCGCACTTTTCTATTATTGTCCATTTCTCTTGAATAACCTCAAGAGCTAGTTTGCGTGGGGACGCTCGGAAAAAGTGAGACACCATCGAACGAAATTAGTTTTTCATCATCATTAATATGAGTATTATTTATTTTTTCCTTAAATTCAAGTGTATTTTGACATATAACTAGAATTTTCTGTTACGTTTTTTAAAATATTTGTAAAAATATTTACATAGACCGAACGACGGTGATCCAGTGGTTTGAACATATCGGCCTAAGGGGTGTCCCTTCCTTATGGATATTTGGGAGTCCATAAATTCTAGGGAAAGGGCTGTGGTGGTGATCAGACTATTTCTTTCGGCATTTGAAATTAGCTCCATTTCAAACATTTATTTGCTAAATTGTTGTTTTTTGTTTGTAATTTTGACGTAGGGTCTTGCCTTTGTACTCTGTACATCGTTAAATTATTTAATTTCTTTCATTTTTAAATTATAAACCATCTTTCTCCATAGCTACAGTTTTATTGCCTTTGTCCGACGTGAGAATTTTAATGTTGTTATTTGCCTAAGAAACTTTCGAGTTCGGCCCACTGTATCAACTATTGCACTATTCATTGCATTCAGTTTATTTGTGCGAGCTTCCTCTTGCTGCTCTTTGTTTTTAATTGTTTGTACAAGTCAGGGATGCACATTACGTTAAGCTAATCGTTTATCAAAAAATTTCCACCGTTTCCGTTGAAACACTTCGAAATATTATCGATAAAGAAATTATCAAGATAAATTGTATCTCGTTTTTAACCGAAACGAAAAGCTTTCGTTAGGTTAAAAACGTTAACGAAAACGTGATACTTTATGTTTGAATTTGTGCTGGCAATGCTATAGCCATGGTGAAGCGTAAGGTGGCAACAACGAGCGCACATACACACACAAACTCTATGTAATTTGTTTGTGTAATTCGTTGGTGGTATATGTCAAAAATACTCTGAGAAATGTTCGTACTGTCAAAATTCATGAGAAAAGTTGCAATCAGCTTGGATAATGCTTTCACCTTTAATGACTCCGCCATCAATCAGCTTTGCCAGCATAGTTTGAAATTAATAATCAACATAAACGATTTGATTTCGTTTTGATATGGCAGAAACGAAACGAAATCATTTCGTTAATTTGACGATCTTAACGTTAATAAACGAAACGAAATGACTTCGTTTCGTTTATTAACGTTGATTATCGTAACGAAATGATATCGTTTCGTTGGTATTAAGCATGCCTGGTACAAGTTCTTCACCCTCTGCGATGCATTCGAATAAAGAGAAATTCTTATTGTTTGTTGGTCAACGCGAACTTGGACCCTTAGATAAGAGCGACTTTATGTCCGATGGAAAGCTTACATTGTTGTGTTAATAAACCAATCCTGTTGCGTGTTGTTGTTGGCGAAGATGTTGTTGCGCTTGCTTTGTAGTTTTAAGTATTTATATTCTTGTATCTCTTTTAACTCTCCTTTTTCTTCGCTAATTTAAATATATGAAAGTCATCTGCACTCAAACGCCTTCGAAGTATTTTTGTTATCTCTTCAACCGTTGTTTTTGTTCTTTTAACAAGGTATGTTTTTGTTTAATTACAAGATTCAATATTTGTGTGTGAAAGTAATACGTGTTTCTGTCTAGAGTTCTGTTTATATCTTGTGTGTGGCACGGTCAAATACAATAACTTATCACATCTAGTCGTATTTTTAATAAAATTAGGAACTAACCTAGATTTTCAACATTTTAACAAAAATTTTATGCTGGATTCAATTTTTACCACTTTCTTTGATACAACCTGATATTTATTTATACTGTTTTAGAGTTGCTATTGTGGTTTTTTACTTCCGCATATCCCATTTTCTTGTTGTTTGTATGCTAACGGCGTGCCTTCCGTTTCTTAAAATACTGATTTATCGATCTTTTCTTCTTAACTTTCCAATTGGCAGAGCGAAAAACTTGTGTTTTATTAGTTTTTGCAAGAAAAACATAGACCTCGAGCCAGCAAATTGGAAAGGAAAAATTTTAAATATTACCGAAATTCGGCGAAAGGCGGATGGTATCGAACCCGGGTAAAATTTCTGCCAGAACGAAGAGGGTGATCTGGATAATTTGTTGGTTAATGTTCAGGGAAAGCTCAGGTTCTAGAGGGAAGCCATCTTCGTCTTCTAAAACAGATACAGCGTTGAAGCGCACAGCGATGTTGATAATGTTAAACCCGCTCTTCACAATAATTGGTACTGAGCTTTCCACGGTTGGTATGGGACAAATCGTACACATTTTTTTAATTTTTAGGCCTCAACTAAGAAAAACTCTTTCAGACAAAGTTTTTAGTGCATTAGGATTGTATAATACATGTGTAAATAAAAATAGAATCCTGTTCTTGAATTATTTGTATATGTGTGTAAGAAATTGCAAAAAACATCCGTTTGTACGGCACCCAGGTGAACTTCAGCGAAACTTTTAATGTTAAAAAAAATCCAAAACAAATACAATTGGTAGTTGTTGTATCAAGGTTTGTTAGAATAACGAACAAAATTGAAATACGTTCATTCGAAAACAAATTGTGTTTAAAAATAAATTGTTTTTTACGGGACACGTGTGCATTTCTCTTTTCACATTTCGATTTCCCCTATGCTATATATCGTAGCGTGCTCCACCTCCTACAGTTATCCTGGATTCAAGCCCCGGGCAAAGCAACTTCAAACATTTAGAAACAAGTTTTCTCAATTAGAAAACTTTTTCTTAGCAGAGTCGCCCCTTGGCAGTGATTTGGAATGTATTTCTGCCATGGAAAATTTCTCTGTGAAAATTCATCTGCCTTGCATATGCTGGTCGGATTCGGCGTAAAACATGTAGGACCAGTCCCATCAATTTGTAGCAAAAAGTAAAAGGAGCATGACGAAGCTAGGCCTAAATTCTCTTGTGGAAATTTACACCTGTTTACTTACATATATTCACATAAATATTCCAGGTTCAGGCTTGGTCTATGTACAGAAATGAACATTCTGTGATTTTTCAGCTAATGAACATGAGGGAATAAAAAATGGTTTGGAAATGTTTGAGAATTATGTATTTGATTTTTATACTCAGTTGAGCAGAGCTCACAGAGTATATTAACTTTGATTGGATAACGGTTGGTTGTACAGGTATAAAGGAATCGAGATAGATATAGACTTCCATATAT
>JARSSU010044026.1:0-18790 GCA_029619165.1 Eurosta solidaginis
GTAGATCTACAGCAGCCATCAATGCTTCATAGTTGTTCCGCTCTCCTTCGGGAATCGTCTGTAGGATTTAGGCTGCTGGCCCCTTCAATGCTACGAATAGAGCTGCAACTTTATCTTCAGCATTCCAGTTGTTCACTGCTGACGTCTTCTCAAATTATACATTAAAGACCTGGAAAGGAACAGAACCGTCAATGGATGGTGTTTTTACCTTTGGATTACTCGCTGAAACTGCAGGGCGATTTATTTGCAACTCCTGTATACGACCTCTCAAAGCTTCTATCTCGGGATCAATTTTGTCCTCGAGCTGTTAAATTTTTGTATTCTGTGCTTTCAGCTTTGATGTTGGCCTTGCTTCCTGTGCTTCTAACTGCGAAGACATTTGTGCCACTTGCAATGATAAGCGCTCCTCTTGTGCTTCCATCTTGGATGTAATCTGTGTCGACATTTCTGAAATACGTGTTTCTTGTGCTTCAATCTTCGATGTTACTGTCGACATTTGTGCAGATATTGCAGCCAATATAACGTTGAAGTCTGTGCTGGTAACTGCCTGCGATGTTTCGTTTTTCTATTCAATTTTTGTTGTTGTCTCGTCCCCATCAGGATGAAAGACATCATCGTCCACATTAATTCCTTCCGACTCCATAGCGTCTCGTAGCCGTGCTTGAAGTTCAATCTTATTGCCAGTTGTATTCAATCCACGGGCTTCCAACTCCTTTTTCAGTTGGATCCTTTATTAACTTAACTTCGCCATGTCCTTGTTGTACTCTGCAATTGTGCAATTTATTCAACAATTCCTCTTCTGACACCAATTGTAACGAATTTACTGCAATTCCGCTTATTTGCAACCTTCTACTAACGTTCGAATCACTAAAATGTTGAATAAATAACTCCACTATTAAATAATGTAAAATGGCCTTTATTAAAGTTCTTCACAATAACACTACTGTTGCTCGCCAGATAGCGTCTTAAATCAAAGTGATTGTCGTGCCTGTACTTGCTTTTCTATTCCAGAACTTACTAGTTAGTTATCAGCTATAAAATTACTCAGCTGTAACTACAGATGCATGATTTTATAGCTTCTCTCATACCCCATGCGCGTGTATGTGTGAGCAACACTGGCACAACCATTGCATACTTTCGGGAGTATCTCAGATATATGCATGTGGTTGTGCGTTGCTTCTCCGCTGCGTATACGTACATATGTGTAGACATAATGATTGAATTCTTGATGTGCATACACGTCACTGCTTAGCATCCGCTTAGAGATGATAGTATCCCTTAGTGCTGCTAATATTCGTTACAATGTATACGTAATCACCGTACAGGTTTCTGAAGTCCCGAAAACTAGTGTTTTAGATAATTTTTTATAGTTTCCGAATAATAGCACATGTGCCGCCAAATGGATTAATGAATATTTCAAAGTTCTAAAACTTCTCCTTATATTAGGGATGTTAATATTTTATAATTTGGAACCCCGGGATTTTCGGGATGTTGTATTGTAATTAATACCGGGATTTAGATATTCTTTAGATTTCAAAAACTTAACCTACGAAAGTGCACAATATTATTTTCGATAACCTTTTATGCATCAAATCATAAGGGTTAAAATTAATTCAGAAATAAATAGGCTTCAAACTTCGTTGCATAATATTTTCAATTCAACTAACAATCACATATTTTGAAAAAAAATAATATATGTACATTGTATAATAAGACCATAATTTCTTGAGAACCATTTAATCTATTGTGATCTGATAAATCAAAGAAATTTCATAATATCCTACTTATGGGTATATTCTGATTTTAATACTAAGCAACACTCAAAAACTTTAAAAAGTATTCCTACATTCAAAAAGGTACTACTACTATATGTTTGTATGTATTCTTATGTATATGTGTGTGCGCATGCTAAATTAATATTGAATAAGGTAAGCTTTAAAAAGCGGCACTTCATGTTTCTTAAGAAATTTGGAGTCCCGAAAATGCTAGAATTTGTATTAAAGGTGAAGTCTCTGAATTTACAACGTTAGCATACATGTTTAGGCAATTGTCAAATAAAAATACAAAATGTATTCAAATAATTTTACACACCAAGCGCACCAGTAGGAAATGAGCGCACGTATGGCAAAGTTTCTGCAATCATATCTTCTTGTTACTATTTGATAATGTAACGATCTCTATATTTGTACAAAATGATGATATTCGGGACAATATTTTATTAAATGAAAAGGACACAAACATGTCCACTGCCAAGAGTGGGGAAAGGGTTTTTAAGTTTGTTTCATAAACTTCACCCTTAAATTGAACAATTGAAGTCTAAGCACTTCCGCAGTATCACTTTAACAATTTTTTTTTCATACTGTCGGCCCAACCGTACACATTAATTCTGCTTAACCGTTTCCCCGACATTTTTTCAGAAAAATATTCGTACTTATTCTCAGTACCAAGAAGTTGTTTTCATGATATAAACCAAAGGAGGAAATTATGATTCTTAGTGTACGTTTTAGCACCACAAATTAAAGGACTTAAAGGATTCAAGTTTTTTATTAATTTCATTTTAAATGATCCCATGAAGTAAATGGAGCATTTTAGAAAAAAAAAGTGTTCAGAACGGAGAGTTTTTTTATAATTTTTTTTTATGAGCGTTGTGACATCACACTGCTCTCAAGTCGTCCAATGAAACCAGGCTAATCCTGTTCATGCCGAGTCGCTGTAAGGCAATGGTTTGTTAACCGTCGAAATTCAAAACTGCTCAGCTACAGAGGAAACCTCATCAGCTAAGTAAAATAAATGCCGTATTAGTAATAATATATAATAAATATACATATAATGGATAGAATTAGTAGAAAATTAATTCAATATGTTAATGAAGAGGAAAGAACAGATTTTTTAATACAAAAAAGAGAGTCCGAAACATCAAATGTGCTAGAGTGAGAGTTGTAATTCTGACACAAACAACGGAAGGGCTCATTTAATTCAAAATTTGATCCTGTATATTTTAGGTAGAGAGGTTTAAGATGTCTTGAAGGCCAGTGTACAATTGTAGTGTGTCGCAAACTCGGCACGGGAGTGGAGGCACCACAATTGTTTTTAGGACAATGTTAAATAAAATAAAAGAAAGGAAGGCGAGATATTTCGCATTATAATAGTGGCTTTTAGTGAAGTGGAAATTATAATTGGAACAACAATTTACCTTTTATGAAACTATGTGGCGGGGCTCCTCGGGACGCTTCTAGCTGTGGTTCGCTCGACAATCGCTGAAAAAGTAAACGGTTGCGTTGTCGAGGACAGCCGTTGAACCGCGGGAAAAGTCTCCGGTTTTAAGGGGAAGCTTCCCGACACAGTTGTACCGGCATGTATATATATGTGCATGGACAACATAACCCTACACATGTGTACACATATACATGCATGTGGGCGAACTAGTGGTCGATAACGTAGTGCTAATAGGGTGGCGCGAGTTAATATGAATTTAGGCTTCGGGTCTAAACAGCCAGAAGGGGACATTAAAGAGTTTTACTTCGCTCAACAGGAATGAAAAAGAGATGGACCCATTTAGTAATTTAATCATAAATACAATTAAAAGCATTTCCCTACGACTAGCAATTGTAGGATGCCGACAAAATTAAGAATACGTCTGCTTCGTTCGAGAGTTCTTTAATAATGAATACATATATCTCATTTCAAAAATAACTTCACGAACGTAAAACAACGGTTACATGAAAAGTAAAACTACTTGATTTACAATAAATAATAATTTAACAATGAAAAGAAATACAACTATAAACAAACAGGTATCTTTGAAGAGAGAGTTTAAGAAGCTATACATAAGTAGATCTATATATACACAAGCCAACTTGCTACAACTCGGCCATCCTGACATTTAAGATCACCTGATCTCTGTAAATGTTTCCTTCACTAACCAGGGCCGCAAATTTCCAACTGCCCAAACTCCCACATAAGGTGTCCTTGATTGTTGGAAACCTTCAACATCCTTTAAAACATACCGATCATTTTTTAGCGCCTTAGATATTTCATACGGACCTTTGAATTTTGGTAAAAGTTTTTTTGATACCCCTGTGTACGAATCAAAGTTTTTAATCATGAAATAGTCACCCTCCTTATATATGTTTTTAATCTTTCTTTTGGCATCCACATACGCCTTATTATAACTTTGTAACTGTCTTTCATTTTCAGCTGCCTTTTCTCTAATGTCTGTCAGCGATTTTGGTAATGTATCATATACTTCATCAACAAAATTCTCCTTTAAATAATCGAACACTCTTCCACGTTACTTTACACCAAACAACATTACACTAGGATATTCCTTAATGGTCCTGTTTTGTATTGTTCAACACATACTCCACAGTTTCTATAACATTATCCCAACTAACATTTTTTACCGAGTTCATAACTTTTGCAATCATTGGACCTAAACTTCTGTTAATTCTCTCGACTTGCCCGTTTGCTTGTGGTGAACCCGTATAGACGGAGAGCTGGCTACTGAGATAGCAACATGACTCTGTCCAAGGAATATCTAACCTGGAAAAGGTTCCATTAGTAACGGCGGGCCGAAAGCCCGATCGCCAGAAGGAGCACTGAAAGCTGTATGCGTGGGCGGGCGGATAAAGATGCATCTTAAAAAACTGTTAACGGACAAGGCTGAAAATTCGTTGAGGTATTCAGTATACTTACTTGTAATAGGAAAACAATTGCCAGAAGCGTAAGGGGAAGCAAAATGGTTGCCAGAAGTCGACCAAGTTGCGAAAATTTTGCAAAATTTACATGTTAAGGGACACTTCTGGCAATGTTATTATTTATTTATTATGCCTTGAAAAGAGTTCCTGTAAAATGCCAGAAGATAAAATGGAAGCAATCCCGAGATATCGAGGAGAAAAGGCGTGAGCGTCGGCCAGCGGCGCGCGGCTCAGCGGCTCGTGCAGTGATCGCTTCTGACTTATTTTATCTGATAAAAAGTTTATGGAGACTTCTGGCAATTTATTGGAAGTTTCATAAGGAACTAAGAAAACTACCACACAAACGGCAGAAGCTCATTCGGAAAATTTATTATTTTATAATAACTTCAAAAATCCATTAAATTGGAGCATATAGCTTAATGACTACGCTCAATTAAAATTTGCGAAGGAAGTATAATTCAGTCAGTTTCATAATCAGTATCGTATACATCTTCTTCATTATCTTCATAGTCTGGATCTTCATCGCTATCATATTCAGACACGTCGCTGTCAACTGAAAAAAAAGGAATGCGTTATTGTATCGAAGTTTTCACGTACTTAATTGACTTGAACGGAAACTGAAATTTACCTTGTTCATCGTTTTAAAATTAAGTCTTTCACTGGTGATGATAGTTGGGGGCCTTCAAACCATAAAAAGTCATATTTGTTATCAATTGAGGTCCACCCATAGTCCTCTGGATCTAATACTATTGGATCTGGAAGTGTTGCATTGATTCCATTACATGTGAAATATAATGAATGTGCCCTTCTCATTTGTTGATATAACTCGCTGTGCCATGGAGGTCAACATAAAGCATCAAAGTTTTTCAAATCCTTTTTGAGGAAAGCTTCATCAGTTTTCTTGGCTTTATAATTCCGAAGAAACATTTGAAACCTCACATCGTTAATATTTTTCGCAGATTTAAATCCATACATAAGACAGATAAATGTTTCAATTTTTTCAAATGTTTCTTCAACATTGACTGACGTGTTCCCCAAGTTTGCGAAGGCTTTCTGGAACTCTTCATTCGTCTGGAGCATTTTAAAAGGGCGTTGTTTGCCTTTATTGTAAAATGCGGGGTTGTAATCGCACCCAGTAATTGCATGGAAACTAGGTAGTGCCCTACATACATTCGATCCTAGTCTTTCTTGAAGATTTCTTACATTAATAATATGTCGTTTTTTTGCAGTTCCGCCTTCGATGTAAATGTTCGCAGAAATTATATAAATATTACCTAACATGATAATAGCTATGCCTGTATCAGAGCACTTGACAACAACATTCGTATGTGGATTCATTTTGGATGCGTGATAAATAATTTTGAATCTGCTTCTTCATGCGATGGACAGAAAAATTCGTGTTTCTCCTCTCGAACAACATTACCATTTTCATTCAGACTATACTCATAACATCGCAGATAATTCAAGACAACTGTCTTGTTTTGTATAAAAGGAGCTCCTTCATCACTTTGCCAATGAGATATTAAGAAAGTTACGAGAGCTTCTTTAAACCGATCATTTCTAAGCTCTGTTGCAAAGTCATTCGTCCTCACCTGTTCTGGACCAGACATGACGTAGTCATAATTACTTTCGGAACCTCTTCTTAATGAACGCTCATAATTTTTGATAGATGGGGAGCAGTATCAAAAATAATAAGCACACATCAAAAATAATATGCACACATCGTGCATTGTAACTATTGAGAATTTGAAGAATCGTGTGTATTAAAAGGAATGCGTCAACAATTAAAACATCGATATGCGCTGGCAAAGGTGAATCACACCGAAGAATTTTCATCATGACAGCTTTTTTAGTATCACATATCGTTCCATCTGAATGGCATAAAGAAGGAGGCATCGGAGTAATATCTATTCCAAGTCAGTTGAGTTTTCCATCGAAATTCCCAACATACGGCCGAATAAATCACGTTCCATGCGTAGTTCTTGCACTTTATTATTTATAACGATTTTCTTTTTTGCATTGCAGGTTGTGAAATTCACTATTTTATTCTGCTTTATAGCAGATTCAAATCTTCGATCATCTTGTGAGCACTCTATTATAAACGTTTCTCTGAGTTCTTATCCTTTCTTTTCTACATTCAGAAGAAATTCAGCCACAGAATTAGGTGCGGTACCACCACTTTTTATATTATATAGTAGATTTTTATCCAACTTTTCGGTATCAAACGGATTCAAATTGTTTTTCAATTTATTCACAAATGCAAGTACACTTTCAGAATCTTTATCTATTTGGTACTTTTCTAATCTCGATGTTGCATCCTGAATTTTTTTCAATCCCCAGTAATCAAACACATGAGAAATTATGTATGATCTCAAATCATGACTTTTAGCCCATCGCTGTCGAGCACTGATCGAGTCCGTAAAGTGTGTTACTCCTGTCAATCTTTTTGCTGCATCGGCATTCACGGTCTGTTCTAGAGTTAGATCTATTGGAATACGCGAAAAGGAGTTAGACGTTCTTCTTATTCCAAACATACCGCGTTTAAATTCTTCCGCAAGGCGTGGATGTTTTTTTTTCGATCAATAACAAATCCTCATGGTATTTCAACAGCCATCGGGTATAGTTAACTTGATTAAATACGAAAAATAAATTACTCAGTTTTGGTATGATAAATTTGTAGAGATTTCGCTACACGAATGCTTCTACTAAACATCATATAGTAATTAATACATTTTTATATACATCATATAAAATTGTGCAGTTTTACTATATATTCCAATGAGTGTATCTTTTTTAAACTGTATATGTCAATGATGCCACTCCAAACAAAAATTAATAGATCTGAATATGGAGATTTTTGACATATATTTTGGCGATTTTATAGTTTCAATTATTTAATAAAATGATTGTCGAAAAATATTCATTTCTTTAAACTTATTTTGCAATAATACGACCAGTTAGAGTTAAATATAAACAAATCTAAGTAAAATTTACATTTTAATTAAATTAATTAGTCAAATAGCCGCGCGCCGCTGGCCGACGCTCACGCCTACTGTCCTCGATATCTCGGGATTGCTTCCATTTTATCTTCTGGCATTTTACAGGAACTCTTTTCAAGGCATAATAAATAAACAATATGATTGCCAGAAGTGTCCCTCAACATGTAAATTTTGCAAAATTTTCGCAACTTGGTCGACTTCTGGCAACCATTTTGCTTCCACTTACGTTTCTGGCAATTGTTTTCCTATTACAGGTAAGTATACTGAATACATCAAAGAATTTTCCGCCTTGTCCGTCAACAGTTTTTTAAGAAAAAAAAATACGCAACTTTATCTGCCCGCCCACGCATACAGCTTCCAGTGCACCTTCTGGCGGTCGGGCTTTCGGCCCGCCGTTACTAATGGAACCTTTTCCAGGTTAGATATTCCTTGGACCGAGTCATGTTGTTATCTCAGTAGCCAGCTCTTAGACTAGTAGCTATTTTTGTATGTTTAATATTTTCTTCAACCAAAAAATTTTCAAACTCATTTGAAGTGTAACAACTACCTCTGTCGGACACTATACAGTTTGGTCTACTATAAGATCAAAAATAACCCTTTAATGCATTAACCACTTCTCTAGCACTTGTAGTTTTTATCCAGTTATCCAGCATCTATAACAACGAAAACGTACTTTTTCATCCTAAAGTCCTCTACTGGGCCATAATGGTCTATATGCACCACCTCAAAAGGATTATTTTCTTTCGGTATATTATTCAAAAAACCTTCTTCGAGCACCCACATTTGGGAGAAAATGAAATGCACTGTAAACAATTTTGTATATGAGCTTTGATTTTTTGTTTCATTAGTGGGAACCAATAAGTTTTAGATATAACATCTAACGTTTTATCCACACCTACATATGTGCCCCATTTCATTATGATATTTGTACAACACATGTATTTCCATTTCCTCAGGAACATAAAAGAAAACCAAACCATTCTCTCTTTCTCGATATATAAATTATTTCTCATTACATATAAATTATGATCCCCTCTCTCCAACATGTTTCGCAATTCCCCTAATTTTTTGTCCCTATTTTGACAAATTATTAAATTATCTTCAAACGTATTAGCATTCAAAATAAATACACCGTTGATACGGCTCTAAGCATCAACATGCTGCATGCGACTACCTGAACGATGTTCTAACACATATTCATAATTCTGAAGCTCTAAAGCCCACCTCGCTGTCCTAGGATTTAGTTCCTTCTTATTCAATGTCAAAGTTAATGAATTACAATCCGTAACTATTTTAAACTTAAACCCTTGCAAATACACGCGGAACCGTTGAAGTGCGTATATTATAGCCAAAGTTTCAAGTTCAAAACTATGATACTTCGCTTCTGCTTCAGTGATTCGTTTCGAAAATAAAATATTGGATGCATTTTCTCATCCTTTTTTATTTGCATTAAAATAGCTCCAAATCCCACACAACTAGCATCGCAATGGAGCTCAGTTTCATCGGCAGAATCATACAAAGCTAATATTGGAGACTCTAGCAGCTTTTGATTAAGCATCTCAAAACACTCTAACTCACTCTTTCCGAAACAGAATTTCTTCCCTTTTTTCGTCAAATCGTATAATGGTTTTGCTATAATTGAAAAATCCCTAACAAACCTCCTAAAATAGGAACATAAGCCCAAAAAAGTCTGAACAGACTGAACTTTTGTTGGAATCGAAAAATGTTTAACAGCCTCTAGACCTTTATCATCTGCCTTTATGCCTTCTTCAGTAGTCATGTAACCTAAATATTTTATCCGCTTTACTAAAAACTCACATTTATCTAATCGAAGTTCCAAATTTTTTTCAACTAATTTTTTAAAAACTTCCCGCAAAATTTCAAAATGTTCTTCCACTGTTTCCGTTGCCACCATTATACCATCCATATACACAATTAACTTATTCGACTTCACCATATCAGAAAATACCTTATTGACAAACCGTTGGAATACCGAAGGAGCATTTTTCAAGCCAAACGGCATCCGTAAAAACTAAAATTGACCCATTGGGGTTATAAACGACGTATATTTTACTAAGTATGGATCCATAAACACGTAAAAAAATCCATTTTAAGATCCAACTAAGAGAAAAATTTTTTATGAACTAACCTATCAAGTAGATCGTCTATGAGAGGAATGGGATAATTGAGGGGATGTGTGGAATAACGGTATAACTCAAGAATCAACCTTTTGAGAAAAGTGAAAAAAAACTTAACAATGCATGTAAAAATAAATTTATAATAATCATTCTTGGTAGGATTTTAGATAGCATGATTCTTTGATAAGAAAAAGTAACAGATTTTATATATACATATCTTTATTAGAAAATGGATGATTTCTTCCTTTTTTTAGTTATACCGTTATTCCATAGATCGAGTATCAAATATTTTGATTGAGATACTTTATTAAACAAAATAGAAAATACATTAATAACCATTGTTAAATACATTATATTTTACTATTTAGATGTGCTTATAACTATTTGTTATTTCCTTTTGTTATTTTTAGAAATCTTTTTTCTTTTTACTACTTTTATCATTTTTAAACTTTTTATATTTTTAACAATGGTGTTCTCTGTCTGCTTAGTCGTTTTTGAAACCACTTCAATTCTTTGATTTTTCAGTTATTTCCGGTCTACGGCATTTAATATATTTTGCATACCATTTCGATGCTTCACTACTGCAAAATTTTATTAGAGAGTTCTACCGTTTTTCCATAAATGAAGCTAATATCTTTGTTAAATATCACTATTATTTTCTACGATTAATATGGTATGTGTATGTAATCGTGCTCTTTTTATTTAGTTGATTTATGGAAAAACGGTGTAACTCGACTTATACCATTATTCCACATATCCCCTCAATTATCCTTCATTGTAACTTTATTGAGAGTTCTGTAGTCAACGCACATTCTTATTTTCCCCGTTCTTTTACGTACTATCACTATTGGCTCACTCTGATTCACTTGGTCTAATATATTTTTTCTCTAAATAATCATCTAACAAATTTTGAAGTTCATTCTTTTTTTTATAAGCCAAACGCCGCGGTGGACAATGAAAAGGTTTAACACTATTAAGTGTTAACTTCATTTGACACTTCGCCTTCGGCTCGTAAGAACGCTGCACATTTACATACAATTTTACAAACAAACTTTTTAATTTACTATAATCTGCTAAAGAAACATCATCTCCTACTATCAAATCTAAATTTGTATTTCCATTACCACTGTTAACAGTGAATTGGTAAATTTAGCTTCTGGATTTCTCTCCTTTACATCGTCATCTAAACTAATGTTAACATTAGAAAATGAACACACATTCTCTTTCATAGCTCTCTTATTGTTAGTAACATTCTTAACTGAAACATAATTTTCTTTTCCTGCTTTTTGGACATTTGAATTGTCATCCTGTTCACTATTTTTAATTTTTAAAACATCAGTAACACTATCGTAAGGTTTACAGTTTTTTATCTTTATATCTTTTTCTTCCTTCGTACTCTTACTCAACCGAAATGTTTGTTTTTTTAACATGCGTTGCTTGCAAATTAGTCTGCGTATTAGCCACTGTACGCAAAAATTCATTTTCCCTCTCCAAAAGCTCTTTCTCCCATTTTAAAAGATCTGCTTCTCGATGGACAGCAGAAATAGAATTAGATGCATCATTCTCACAGGGTACACCAACTATCTTTTCAAGGTTTGAAGAGTTAACCTCATTCGGCAATGGACTTCCACCCAACTCAAGAATTTCAGTAGGACAACTACCACGCATCTCAACCAGTACCTCACTTACTGAAGCTGCTGCAACCACGCACGAAGTTGTACCAATGTATAATCATTAGCACTTATTGACGTATCCATTTTATCTTACTATGTTCTCGTTAATATATTTAATATCTTCTTTATTTTGCCACCCAGAAACGCTTGGGTGGAAAAAAACTATTAGTATCTACTACCTTTCTTAAAGCAGCTCCTAGAAACGTTATTTTTATCGAAAATTTTAGTCCGAATCCTGATTAGTATCCACACACTTTTTGTAATCCAAACCCTTGAAATTCTGCTTAGTATCTCCACAATCTTTGTAATCAAAATCTTTGAAACGCTATTTAGTATCCGCACATGTTTTGAAATCCAAATCCACTCATTTTTATAATTCGAATCCTTGAAACGCTGTTAGTATCCACTCATTTTGATTATCCAAACTCGTGAAACGCTATTAGTATCCGCAAACTTTTTGGACACCAAATCCTTGAAGCTGACTAGTATCCACTCGTTTTAGCAATCCAAATCCAGAAATAATGATCATATTCATTGAACCAATTCAATATTAAAATTGAAAATCGTATTTCCAAAATTTCAAGAAAAAAATTTATTTAAATTTTACTGTTTATTTCAGTTCTATGCGATTGAAATTTTGCAGCTTGTAGGAAAAAAAAATTTCTGACAATCCCACTTCTGAGCTGTAGGATGCCGACAAAATTATGAACACGTCTGCTTCGTTCGAGAGTTCTTTAATAATGAATCCATATATCTCATTTCAAAAATAACTTCACAAACGTAAAAAACGGTTACATGAAAAGTAAAACTACTTGATTTACAATAAATAATAATTTAACAATGAAAGGAAATACAACTATAAACAAACAGGTATCTTTGAAGAGAGAGTTTAAGAAGCTATAATAAGTAAATATATATATATATACACAAGTCAACTTGCTACGCAAGGAAGTCCCTTAAGGAGAAAAGTAAGAATTGTTTTTGGACTGCGAATCGATATGAACCTGGCAGCTCGGGTTCCAAATTATTGCCCCATCTTCTAATATCATCCTGACTAATGTTGTAAAAAAGCTTTAGTAACGTACGGGTCGCTGAATTCTTTATACCATCGCTTTACAAACGCCAGAATACCTCTAGCCTTATTAACAGTTGCAGTAATATGAAGGTTGAAGTTAAGTTTACTGTCCATATCAACTCCAATGTCTATAAAACTTTATACATACCTGTTCCAAGATTATAATTGTTAAGAGTGTAGGAAGCTGGCTGAAGTGATCTACATAAATTTGCATTTTTTTAAGATTAAGTGGCATATAATTTATGGTGCACCAAGTCTGACTGTAAAAGAGACCTTTCTTCGCTTGACGCATAAGATAAAAAAATTTACATCTTCCTTTGCAAGAGAAAAACTTATTATTATTTTTACCTGATTTATTTGGCGAAGACCAAAATTTTCTTGCTAACATATTCTTGGAAAAGACACGGCGATATATATTGTAGGAGCAATAAAGTTTCCAATTGGGTAGGTAGTCCAATATTGTGCTTATGTCATTTAATGAAATTTTTTACTTTTATATATTTTTTTTGCTTATGACAATAGAAAAACATCGCCTTCCAGACACAGTGTAGCATTTCAACTAACATGAAATATAAAGAAAAAAGGTTATAGCCAGCTAACGTAATTAATAGTACAATATAGTTACACTGTTGATAAAAAATTACGTTGGTGTCATGCGAATTTCATCTTCCTATATGAACAAAATTTTCTAAAAGTCTTGAAAACGATGGAGGTCATATTTTTCATTAAAAAAGTGGTCAACTTCGATACATTAGCTGCCAAAACTTTCTAAATTTTCAAAACTATTGCAAGGGCTCCAAGAAAAAAAAATCGTTTATCTTGGGTTATTTTAAGTTATCCACACAAGACTTTGTAAATCGGAAAAATGGCTTTTTTTAATTTCAGAGTAGCTTGTGTTGTGATAATGACTTTTACTTTTGACTTATACTTAGATACATTGAAACATGCCTTACAGATGTTGTTAAATTTCTATACATATTTGCTAGTAACAGTATTCAAGACTAGTAGGCTAGTAACAGTATTCAGTATTCATTGCTCAAATACCTCATAAAGATATCATTGACATGCTGTAATTGAAGAATCCATGTTACTTGTCCAAAATTATAAAATGTTAAATCACTGTTTAGCATAGTTAACAATATCAAGAAATGCTGAAATTAACGTGTTGCAAAGGCAAGCTTATATCTGCAAGTGAAATAGTCTCGCGGTCTGGGAATATATATTTAGGGAAGATCAAGAAATGCCGGGCCTTTGAATAATACAATCACATTTTATGTGTTTTTGATATAAAGATGAGCACTGTGCACAAACTATTTGACGTCTACCGTTTCAGGTTTTTAAACGCATTTTTCTCCACCTTCACTGCAATATAATCTACAAGAAGCACTTCTTTATATTCCTTATTTATGTGGCATTGCTTTCTACTAACTTAAAAAAAATAAAGCTTATTTTTGTAGAAAATACCAAAATACAGTTTTATAATATAAAATATCAAAACATTGAGTCAGAGTTACCGTCGCTATTGAATGCGAGAACCATATTTGGGCTTTATGATTGGAAATTATTGTATTTGAAATAATATTTTATTCCAATTATGTTTTATGAATGTATTAACTCATTTATTGGTGTTTCTTATTTGTTTTTTCAATCAGAACTGATGCATTTAAAATTGAATTCCATTCATTTGGTGCAAAATTCCCCTGATAAAACTTCTTAGAATCAAACAAAATATTTTAAATGAAATATGACATCCCTGTTTTTATAACTGTTTTGGCACCTTCAAACCAATCACAGGTATGTTAGCCATCAAAAGTACGAAAATATCAACCTGAAAGCGGATATTTCAATGGAGCTGGATGAAAAAGTGATTGCAGTCAACAAATTTTGCAATCACTCGTGAGTTGGAGTGCTCTCGATGCATTCACAATAACGTTGAATGCTTTTTTTACAGTCATGAAACCACTAACGGAATTTTTGAATGGAAAAAACGAAATCGCATTCAAACTTGGCCTATATATTTGAAAATCAAGCAATCATATTTGTAATATGAATCAATCTTAGTTTATAACTGTATTGATTTAATCATTTTACAACTCTGAGGACTATCTTTGATTTTTTCAAGGATATCAAGAGCATCTTAGAAACTATGCCCTTTTTTGAGTTACCATCAAACTCAGGCAGCCCTGATGAAGCTGTGGCATTTTGACATTTGCGTTTGGGAATATAGTTATTTCAATTAGTTTTTTATCTTCTATCTGGTGTGGGAGCGGGGCTCTGATAAGAGAGTATGAAGTCAATCTGTAAATCTTCCTCAACAGTAGTTGGTACTGTTACTTCAATACCATACCTGAGAGTAAGGACACCAATTTATCCCTAACACTGGAAAATATTTGGTATGCTTCAGTGTAGTAAGTTGGCTACTTACTCTGCAAATTATCTTACCTAATCTGTTCAATGATTCGAAATGTTTCGCTACTGGCTCAGTTTTAATGGTAATACTCTTGTTTATGCACTTATAGGATTTCTCTGCTTTAATTTTTTACTCTACTAATTGTTACACATTTCTTCCATTGATTCATTTCTGAAGATGTGCCAATGGGAAAGGAGAAGCAGGCGTATTAAAAACACAAAATTCTTAAATATGTTCTTGTACCGTATTTAGCTTTCTTAATTTATTTCCTATGTAATTTTTGAGTATTATTACTATCGCAATAATCAATAGTATGAACAGACAAACGAAAGAAGACAGCTGGAATAAAATCTCTTCTAATTCAATTGTGGGTTCGAATTTGCTAATCTATTTTCTGAGCCTTCTGAATTTTCTTTTCCTGCATCGTATATTCGTATTTAGTATGGCTTCCAACATGTAATTTAAGAAAGAAACTTTATTTACCATGTTCTTGAAATAATTTCAAGTTCCTTAAAAAATAAAATTTTAATAAAAATTGTCTTTACTTGTATTCTCTATTTGTAAATAGTTTTTTAAAACTTTAACATTAATTATAATTCCCTAATTGTTGGGTTCATTACGTCCTCCACTGTTGGGACCCTATTCATTCCTATAAACTTCCAAAATTCGGTTTGTAAGTGTAGAAACTTTTAAATTTTTTTCGTAGATCTGCAGTGTCTTTTTCTCAGCCTGTTTATCTGCTTCATCGCCACGAAATAAGCGTTTTTTTAAACAAAAGCTGGAATCACTTACTCGTGCTCTAGTTCGATGTGCACTCACTTTTGAAGTACTAACCCGTTCATCTTCACGTTGTCTTTTTGTTGCGGTGATTGATTTTTCCCGGGTGTATGACTTTCTGCAATCCACGCGGATTCAAACCGACCTTAGACCTCTTAAATAGTATGTAAACTTCTCACAGCACTTGCGCCAATCAGTGGCTGCTTTCCACAACTAACTACAATAGTTTAATCTTCACTCAAAATCTTACTGCAAACAAAACACAATTGCGATTTTTTTTATTATTAATCTGCAAAATCACTAAAATAGTAGACGCTTATTATAAAACGAATTTTCACTCGAACAGAACGGCCTACTGGGAAAACCACGTTGAAACAAAAACGCGCCGAGTACACTACCTCGCAATTATTATTTTTCTTTATTGGAAAAAAACTAAAAGGGTGTTGTGCTCAATAATTCTTAAAAAAATACACAAATAAAGAAGAGTGGTACAACAACAATAACAAAAAATGCACGCCTTGTACAAATTAACGTAAACACAGAATGTCTCAAATTGTGAGAGAGCTTGACAATGAAATAAAAGAAAGCAAAATAGCCCAATGATTAGGCGATTGTGATTTCAGTGGTTTGGCCGAGGTTCGCTCTGCGGTGAAACCTGTTGAAATAAATAAAAACATTACGAAACTGCCTGATGTGTTGTTGTTGTAGCGATATGATGGTCCTTTGTCGGACCGTTCCGATAACAAGCATCATTAAGGTACTAGCCCGACCATCTCGGGAACGATTTAGTATGATCACATGAAACCGCCTAGGCCATCCTGCACCCCTAGATCCATGAGGAACTTGGGGTCGCCAGATCCTCGGCTGTCAATTGGGTTGAAGAAACTATATGTTGCGCTGCCAACCCCTTGAAAGAGTTGCGCTACACAGCTCCTTGAATCAATTTGGTATTTTTGTCGCCTCTTACGACGGGTATGCCGCGTGTATATTCTAAGCCCACTAACCCGCTGGGGGGCTGTCTGATGATGATGACGTGGTGGTTTTCGAAATGGTACCATCGTAATATGCCTGTAAATGTTTCCTTCCGTTCTCTTACGTACTATCACTATTGGCTCACTCTGATTCACTTGGTCTAATATATTTTTCTCTAAATAATCATCTAACAAATTTTGAAGTTCATTCTTTTTTTTATAAGCCAAACGCCGCGGTAGACAATGAAAAGGTTTAACACTATTAAGTGTTAACTTCATTTGGCACTTCACCTTCGGCTCGTAAGAACGCTGCACATTTACATACAATTTTACAAACAAACTGTTTAATTTACTATAATCTGCTTAAGAAATATCTCCTACTATCAAATCTAAATTTGTATTTTCATTACCACAGTTAACAGTGAATTGGTAAATTTAGCTTCTGGATTTCTCTCCTTTACATCGTCATCTAAACTAATGTTAACATTAGAAAATGAACACACATTCTCTTTCATAGCTCTCTTATTGTTAATAATATTCTTAACGGAAACATAATTTTCTTTTCCTGCTTTTTGGACATTTGAATTGTCATCCTGTTCACTATTTTTAATTTTTAAAACATCAGTAACACTATCGTAAGGTTTACAGTTTTTTATCTTTATATCTTTTTCTTCCTTCGTACTCTTACTCTTGAATTCTTTTGGTACCACATACGTTTCTTTCTCTTCATCTCTCAATAATTTAAAACCATAAGTTTTTAAAAAATCTCTTCCTAAGACTGCTTCATAACCCATAGTCCTATCAGGAACAACTACAAAATCTACAGGAAACTCTTCACCACCTAAAAACACAAAACACGGAAATTTTCCAAAACTTCAACCTTTGATTTATTCAAACCAAAATATTCAATAGAAACAATTGGAAAAAAATTTGAACATAGTATATCATTTCTAACACTGGATCGCTGAATTAGGCTGATAGGACTTGCAGAGTCTATGAGGCAGTCTAAAGAAAATTTAACATTACCAATAAGTTTAAAAATAAACGAAAAGACCTTATATAATCATTTTCTTCGAGAACCATAAAGTTCTTTCGGTCTGGACATTCGCCAACTCTATGTGTTTTGCTCCCACATCCATAACAAGCTCCTTTTCCCTTACAGGTTTTTTGCATTCAGACGCGTAGTGACCCATCGAGTTGCAATTATAACATCTCACAGTTGCTTTATCCACTATTACCTTTGACGTGGTTCCTGTAACTAACTTCTGTCTAATTTTTACAAATGCTTGCAACTACTGCGATTTAGTTGAAAAACATTGTAAGTATGTTTGTACTCGCAGCTGTTCATCCATAATACCATCAATAATATACTCTACTAACTCTTCCTCTGACATCTTTAAACGAATTTGCTAACTCAACCTTATCATTAAAATATTCCACAAATCCTTCATTTTGTTGCCATTTGCGCATTTCAATTTTTTTACGTAAGATTAAACTGCTTTCTCTCGTACCAAAAATTTCCTCCAACTCAAAAATCAGCTGACTAAAACTTTCGACCACAAAATCTGGTTTTGAGAATAGCCACCGTTGTGCCTTGCCCTTGAGTTTTCCAAATAAAAGTAAAACTCATAGTGCTTTCATCAACTGAATACACCACCTTAACATTTTCAACTTGCGATATCCAAATATCTATATTGCTGTCACCACTGTAATCTGGCACCAAGCTTTTTAAAACATCAACCGAAATGTTTATTTTTTTAACATGCAAATTATTTTTAAGCTTGCAAATTAGTCTGCGTACTAGCCACTGTACGCAAAAAATTCATTTTCCCTCTCCAAAAGCTCTTTCTCCCAGTTTAAAAGATCTGCTTCTCGTTGGACATATGCAACGTTAACAGCAGAAACAAAATTAGATGCATCATTCTCCCAGGGTACACCAACTATCTTTTCAAGGTTTGAAGAGTTAACCTCATTCGGCAATGAACTTCCACCCAACTCAAGAATTTCAGTAGGACAACTACCACGCATCTCAACCGGTACCTCACTTATG
>JARSSU010044027.1:0-12853 GCA_029619165.1 Eurosta solidaginis
TATAGCCACTCTTCGAAATCACGACATTCTAATGTCATTTGAATTCATGCATTTGTGGAAAAATGTAGCTTTGTCCTAGAGCTCATAGAAACCCCCGATGAAGTTCCCGATTACTGTATCAGATATAAATTCTGTAAGTAGACATTAGAGAGTGCATTTACACGATTCATAAAATATAAAGGTTTTTGGTTCTTTTTTTTCTTATCGGCCATGGAAAGTATATAGTATGTGAATGGCGTTCCAGTATAAACGAAGATATAATAGTATGCGAGTTATTAGGATCGACTTATTTACGCTAGTAATGTTGTTATTGGTGTTTATTGGGATATTAATAGGATGTCGCATCCACTGTGTTTCCATATGCCTCAGAAGAGAAACTCTAGAATATGATGGAGATATGGTTCCCTCTTCGTAATGGAATGTTTGATAGTAGTGTAATTCTTGTCTAGTAAGCAATTTCTTATAGCCTCAAGGAATAACTTGTGGTATACATTGTATATGTATTAGAGATTAGAAAACACATGACACAAGGTAAAATTTAAATATCACGTACAAAAATTAGCATATAACACACAATGAAGGACCTTAAGAGACTTTTAATTATCGTTTAATTGAAAAGTGGCAACAAACAAATGCAAGGTAACCTTAAAAACATCTATCGAGTATACCCCAATAACTTGACATGATAAGAAACATGAAACGAGCAAAAAGAAAAAAAACCAAAAAAAAAAAGCAAAAGTGAAGAAAAAAACAGACCCTAGACGCAGATACAAACATTTACAAAATAGTTAAATTAAAAACAATGTAGCCAAAACGGCGAAACTAACAAAGTTCACCAACAACAATTACAGCAGTATAAAATGGATTAAATGAAAAACAAAATAAATGTATAAAAACAAAAATCGGGGACGTAAACCATTAGACTGAAATATAAACAGCAAAACATATCTCAACACAAAATAAACCTAACCTAACACACTTTAAAAGCAAAAAAGTCTTACAAAAAATAAAAATTAGAACGAGAGAAGACTCACACTAATAGACAGCAAAAAGATCAAATAATAACGCATAAACTTAAACACCATAACAAGCAACTCACATAGCTAAGAGGAAAATCTCAAATCAAAAGTGGAAACGCACAGCGGAAACAAGTGAAGGCGGCAAAGGGCATTATGACTTTTAACGCATATCATTAGTGCGAAGAACCTGATACAAAGAGTTTATAGGAAATCTCAAGTGCATAATAAGCACAAAGGGAGTGAAAAAGACGTAAGTCGGCACAGTTGAACGTGCTCTTTCCCGTGCTCAAAAGGAGGATTTGAATGTTTGATTACGAGCGTTGCGGGAAACACAATGTCAGCAAGTTGTGGCAAGGG
The DNA here is from genome assembly GCA_029619165.1 of Eurosta solidaginis. Taxonomy (NCBI): domain Eukaryota; kingdom Metazoa; phylum Arthropoda; class Insecta; order Diptera; family Tephritidae; genus Eurosta; species Eurosta solidaginis. The sequence continues at coordinate 1,377 of JARSSU010044027.1, forward strand.
ATGCTATAAAGGGACAAAGGTATCTGAAAGAGTGTGCTCACGAAAACGAGTTGAGAGTGTGACTTGGTAATTATTTACAAGAGGTCCCGCTACGAGAAATGTCTTCATGCCAGCAGAGGTAGAGTTATCGAAAAACGAAAATAAGAACTTAGACCTACCAAGGCTGTATATATATTTACACACAATCACTAACAAACTGTGAATAACATAGACGACCAGAAAATAATTTGCAAATACGCCTACATCAATCAAAAAGCACTGGAGCTAACAAGACTGGGCCCATAATACACAAGTTATCTAATCACTAACATACATGACTTAGAAATAACATCGGAGATAGACCCGTTTTCAGGGACGTGTCTGTTACCACTCCTGCTTAATGCCCGTCATACTTCGGCAACCTTTTGGCTGAGTCCACCCAGGCCAGATTATAGAATTTTAATATTAAGCTAAGGCTATTATAGTCCAGCTCCTCTGGATCAGCTACCGTGTTGCCCGTCACTCACCTACAACGTTGGCCTAGCTTCACTCATTTCCATCGGTCAAATTCTATAATTTTTATGCTCAATAATGCTTCTTTTCCCCTTGTCCGATCGTCTAGACTTCTTTTTCTGGCCCCTTTTCATCATGCACACCCTATCCTTCCACACATATTTTCGTCCCTCTCATACACTATCCATCTTCTTACTCTCCACTACCTCACTCTCTTTTCGTTCTTCTTTCCTGAGAATTTCCTTGTTCATCAATTTATTCTGACTCTACTCACCTCAGTGTACTTATGCTCCCGTCCCCACACTCGTAGATGCTTGCTTTTCTCAATCTCGCGTTTATCTTGTTCTATTATTCTATTCCAATTCAGTATCTCCAGTCCATCAAGGCATTCTCTCCACAGTCCTCGCAGCCCAGTCTTCTACCTTGCCCTGTCCCACAGTCCTGAAATCCCAGGGAGAGATTCCCGGATAGTATCCTGGATTTGTATTCCCTGGATGAATCCTCAGATATTACCCTACCGTGTACTCCTAGAATAAGCACCCAGCAATTCAGTGACCCTAGCACCTATTCCCCGACGATTCCATTACTGCATATCGACTACGTGTATTCTGTGGATAAATTAAAAACCTATGATTAACTCAGGCATTCTGTACTAACTGAAGCCCTGTATTTACGCGATCGACAGCCTATACTATATCACGCAGACCCCGTTTTGATACGTCTTTGCATCCAGTCCATACTAATTTCCAAACACTAAAATCGACTATTAGTAACTCAAGCGCGCAGTTTCACTGGCCGAGAGTGTTTGTACGTCATACGGTTCCGTGTGTAAACTTTATATCTCGAGGACCTTCGCGGTAACACAAAGATTCGGAGATCGACAACCCAAAGCCTACTCGCGTATACGATTTATCACAAAACCACCTGGCCCGGGGAGAGGCCACCATTACGCAAAATTCTGTGTGAAAATACAGATTTTTACGCCCCTTTTTTTACTTGTAACAAATAACTATCTAGGTAGCACGTTTCCTGCATTACTTTGTTTTTCCACAAACACCACTGGATAATAGTCGGTTATTAAACCAACGACTAAACCATACTGACTATGATTTCTTTAGCCTTTTGTCAATTGTTTGATTAAATTCGGTATACTATTAATAGGACTTTTTAGATTGCTTACATGTAACACAAACACAACCTATCCTAAAAGGGATGCAGAGTTATTAAAACGAATAGATATGTTCAAAACCAAAGAATTGTTTCGTTGACTAATAATGCACATATCGCTAAATCGCTTGGAACACCCTCTTCCCGAGGGGAAAAATACACCCCCAGCCCCCCCCTGCTCCCACACCCCACCGCCACCCCCCACCCACACACCCCGAACCAGCACGATCCGCCCCCCCCCTCCCGCAACACTCTAACATTAAAAATAAAGTCAATGTGGGGATCAGTACCTTCCCTCGTATAGAGTACGCGGTGGGCTTACCATCTCACCATGATGTCAATTCAGCCCCTCCCAGCCCAACCCCCTTCCTTTTTACCTTGACCTACAGCAACACCAGGATTCACGCAGTTTAACAGGCTCCAACAGATTTACGAACGGAGTGTGCCAGTTACTATCCGCACTTCATGCCATGTAGATAATTGCATTGTGCCGCGTTAGATGTACACTATGGTCTGTAGGGACTGGGCAAAGCACCGCGTGTGTTGTGTACACCAGATCCATATCTGTAGAACACGTTATGACTCCGTTCACTAGTATATTTGCTATCGACCGCACGGCTATCCAACACATTGTATAAAAAAGATATAAGAACGATGTTTAATATATCAAATTCTGTGTCGAAATATGATCCCTGAGGGAGTGTATACTGACTGTAAGATTTGGATACTAGTAAGGACGTGCATATAATCCTAAATCATCATTGTACTAAAACAGCAATGGAATAGAAGATCAACACTATCACTCAATTGCGGAAAGTATTAAACTGCCGCGTTTTTGTTCGGTAACACAACTTTGCAAAATCCGGGATACAGTAGTATATCCTAATGTCCTATCTTTTTGCAAGATGCTAGATTTGCTATCAGTCAACTCACACACAGGGAGATACATGTAGGGATCATTAAGTTAATACAGTAATTTTTAATTACAAATCACGATGTAAGATTTATAAGCACTACCAGTAGTGTTAGCTAAGAGGCCGGTGCAATTTGTAGCAGAGAGATAGCATAGAAATCAGTAGGGAATAGTGGAGCATTAAGATATGATATGATGTTATTAATTTTGATTCATAAGATTAAGTATAGCATCCCAGTATATCTCGCAGCTGATAAAAACCCACATTATTCAGAAGATGAGATTAAGTAATTTATTATCCCCGCGCAAGAGATCTTGCAAACTATAAAACGTTCAGCTCAGATAGAGTTATGTAAACTGTTAGCTTTTACTAAGCTGCAACACTATATTCGAAGAGTAATGCAATAATTTCACCGTGCCATTATCGCCGAGCACGAACGCATGTTATCTTGCACAGATCACATTTTAGTAACAAAAGTATTCTCTGTAAAGACCTTGATTAATTGGCTGTATTAAGCTGCGTATGAATTGAAATTATTTATCAGGCTACATTATGAAAATAGTTACGATGGTAAGGTCATCACACATGGATACCAGACAATACTAAAAGACGTAGACGAGAGACTCAATAACTATACTTTTTCCGAAAACTTCTCCGTTGGAATGGTAATTTATCATGGATTAAGACGTTACAAGGCCCCGTTAATTGCCATTTGGTACAAAATATCAGTTGCTCCTATTTGGCACGTACCGCCCACGTATACAGCACAGGTACTCAAACATATACTTCTCCGATAATAATTTGGTCCGTTAATACCATATAAGCCTTAATACCGCATACGAGCCGTAGAACTGTTTCCCGTACACCCCTTTTCCCCACCCCCCGACCACCTCTCGCCCATACTAACATCGGCCAACGGCTAAGGCTAACCCATGTAGTATGCCCGCGTCACAGAAAACGCCCATTTTGCACCATTCGCCCGCCCGCATAGTCCGTTGGCAAACCCTAAGCCACATAAGCCAGCGCAGGGTAGACCACCACCAAAACCATAGGTTTGCCTATGTACAAGAAATTCAATTCCCTATCAAACAGAATCTAAGTTCAGCACTCAAACGCATCAGCTGAACGACCAAAAGCCAATTGAGAGATTCGGAAGCAAGAATTTGGTTAAGGTCTGTCAGCCAATGTGACAAAACATGTTTGTTGCTTCTTTAATATACACGGCACAATGCCTAAGAGCTTCTACACCAGTCCACAATTATCAGTTTTCTCATACATAAAGAGGAGAGGAAGGTAACGAATGCCAACTTTGGCTTCAGGTCAGTTTTACTATTGGAGCATTATACGTGAGGCTTGGTCTATAAAAGACATAGTTTACATATTCACGGCCAATCGCCAAGGGACCACACACACACATTTTCTCACTCAAGCTGGCTCCTGACCGTCTTTTTAAGTCCCACGGACTTCGAGCGGGCGGGAGGAGGCGTGACTGCCATACGTCATACGGCTATGGATCTACTTTTAGCTTCGGCGTATCGATAAAGCTGATGGTAGTCGCTAGCCAAAGAAGGATAATAGCAGTACCTTAGCTGTTATGCATCTTATACGGCGCCTTTTAAGGCGAGAAACGCAGAGAATTTCGGTGGGCGCGTGTTTTACTAGCAAATGTCGATACTGAATGCGCATATTAGTACTAGATTCTCAAGCGCACACTAGCTGTACGCGACTACTGCTGTGTTACTGAGAACGCAGAAGTTTAGATTCTAGATGATGACGCCTTTCCTGCATTATAGCAAATGTCGTATCAGGAGCCTTATCGTAGACAATGCCAGTACTATTCTCAGTCTTCGCAGTTCGTAGACGCTATTCAGATGCACAATGGAACATATGTTCGTAAAACATACGTAACACTCCACAGTCTATCAGCCTCCGTTAGTACAAGCCTCTTGCATATCAGGAACCATCTAAGAGCATTGTCTCCTCAGATTTCAACACATTGTGCAGAAAACTAGAAGCTCCAAAACTAGCTGCTAATGCCTCGCTCTGCGACTCCACTGCCAACTACCCCTTGCTCGCAATCATATCGACACTATTCAGTTAACACTCTCATGTCCCATATCCCTATGCATTCGATTTAAACTGCCCTACTTCTGCGATCCCAGCGTGCTGATCTGTCGTCTCCTCTACAGTACCGCCTGCGTTACAGTCCATTCATCAGCGTAGCAAAAGTCCTTTCCCTTTGGCACCCAGTTATATACACTCGCCCAAATCTGTGAAATTCTTTATCGCACTTTGGTGTGCTTGAATTTAGTGGTCAGTGCATTCGTTGAGCAGAAATAGACATCATTTATCCCTATATTTTGCCAACGATACCTTCCCGCGGTCCCCGCGTCACAGCATCTTTCGTCTTAATGCGTACGCGTAGTATTGCCAAAAGGCATCTCAACATATGATTGCCTTCTAATACTAGCTAACCCATTTACCGCTTCGTGCCTTATGTCAGCTATAAAACACTCTAATTGTTGCTCGCATATTGCGAAGTAACATTCCAACGAGCTGCCTTCTGAATAATTACGTCGGCCGGACTATCCATTGATGTTTTTCTCTTCCCGTTATCCCGATAGTCACCACACTATATACATAGCATACTGCTTGTAGCGTTACAGTACTTTATAAGAAGTCATAATGGATAGGATCTGGTTGTAGCTGGTTGCTTCCCACAATTGCACTTTCTAAGCTAAATGTCTGTTGGGATTTTTTCTTCCGCTTAGTCGACTACCGAGCAAGGTTACGCTCTGTTTGACTGAGGGTTTATTGTGATTGATGCGGTTGTCTCACACATTTGACTGCCTCATAAGCTAAATGGGCTCTTGGGGCTATTGACAATTGCAAACATCATCGGACCTCGAGGGTCCTTATCTGATGATTGGTGGAGACTTCATATGTGCTGTGGCCGCTAAAAGGGACGCCTTTTCTTGAACTTATATTCAGAACAAACAACGACTCACCACGGACCCTTCGAACCGTATGACCCCCTATCCTAAAAAATGTTAATATTACGAAGTGACAAGGCAGATTATCACCTTCCAGAAAAGACAAAAATTTTTTACTATCCAGAACAGATGATATAAAAACTTAAAACGTAACAGTGGTAAATATCAAAAGCAAAGAAAATGAATGAAAAAAGTGAAAAACACATAATACAAAATCTATTTTTTAAATCTCTTTCCTTATACCTATTAAATATGATACCATCGACTCTAACCCTCTCTACCCCACCCCCTTCTCCGCCTTTCTTTCCTCCCTCACCCCCCCCACCCCCCCTCGTCCTCACCCCTCCCCCACCCCCCCCCCCCCCCTTCTTAATTACAGGAATAAAAAAAATATTTATCTTCATAATCAATGAATGATCAACACTAAACCCCAAACGTGAATTCAAATCAAGACAGAAGAAAAACCATTTACCCCCCCGTGCAAACAAAAGTTTTAAACAAATAAAAAAGAATTTGAAAATTTTTACCAGGAAAGAATAGGAAACAGAATTATAAAATATTTAAAAAAAAAATATATATTTAAACTTCAGTGTATAAAAGAAAATGTATAAAAACAATAATTTTTTTTCATGATTACAAAGACTTGACACGTATATTGAAGTAACTATCATAACAGTCAAACTTCTGACAACAAACACCGAAAATACTTGGCTAGTATTCACAAGGCTCCGATCTTCAATGCTTATGAAGCGTAATTTGAGTGGCCACACCACACTGGTACCCCACTACCTCCTTACCCTTCCAAGAAAAATTAAGCGTGACTTTCAGATTTTGGCAGAGCCACTTACTTTACATCGTTTCATGAAAAATACAGTCTTACGTAAGTGTGAACGAAACCAGATAAATTTCAATACGGACAAATAGTTAAAGTACAAAAGCCGGCGCGCCTGCAAGTAAGTCACTGAAATTATTTTATTATAAGGTAACGTAATGATAACAACACCACACACTTGCTCGCTTCTTCTGCCCTAGCCCTATCTATATGCCAGTTTTTTTTACATTAAACCGTATATATATGTGTTAGGGTGGCGTCAAAGTTATTATGAAAAGGCACATCAGTTCTGATCGGGTCATACTGAGTATATTGTCCATGGGATCATAGGTCTGAAATGAAACCTCCCTAATTCGACACTCAGAGCAAATACCGGGAACCTGGACGCAGGGCAACAGTAGGCTCTTAAAAAATGAGAAATATGAAACGCCACCCCGAAGTAATGCGAAAGTGGTACCGGGGTGGGCGACGGTTCCAAAACGGGGCTGGTTTTTAGCCTACGGACACACGGTTGCTGCGACGGCAGCAATTATGGTGCATTAGGCATCAGCCTCCAAAAAAAAGACACCCAACTTTTGTTAGAAAATATTTTTTTTAGAAACTTTTATTATTATTTTGTTAGAAAATATTTTGGGCTATTTAGAAAATTGAATTTGCAATATGGAAAAGTAAAATATACGTCGCCTATAGGGCCTTTCCTACTGTTTTTCGCATTTTATCGCTTCTTTTGGGAAAATCGACGAATTTGTGCGAAAATCGACGACTATTTTACTTTTCTATATGCCAAATTCAATTTTTAAATAGCCCAAAATATTTTCGAACAAAAATAATAATAAAAATTTCCAAAAATAAACCTTTTCTAACAAAATTAGGGAGGCTCGAAACTCATTTCGACCTATGGTCCCATGGACAATATGACCCAGAGATCAGAAACTGGATGTGCACCTGAAGTTTTTTCCCCCATACAATTTGACCCGCCCTAGTATGTATATATACATATCTACATACCATTTACATAGTAAGTTGTATGAAATTAAAATTATTAAAAAGGATAGAGAAGCATGAAAGTGGCCATATCTGTTTTGAGCAAGGCGCTGCAGGATAAACATAGTAATTCTTTTGACTTTGTGTATGTAAATTTGGCACATGTCGTGAAGAGCAGACTCAGTGATGTGATGTAGTCGTAGTTAGAGGCTCGTGAAGAGGAGCTACTGTGTATCTTTTAAATATAAAAAATATGGTAGTTGTATGACGCAAACAGTTTTGCTTTTAATGAGGAAATTATGCATGTGTAATTTTAATATAATTATATGTATGTATAAAAAAATAAAATGTAAGGCGCGATAACCTCCGAAGAGATCTAAGGCCGAGCTCCTTCCAATTTGCGTCGTGCTCTCTTGATTTTCCTACAAATGGCCGACGCGGACCTACATGTTTTATGCCGACTGCCGAACGGCATCTGCAAGGAGATGAGTTTTCACTGAGAGCTTTTCATGGCAGAAATACAATCGGAGCGCTTGCCAGACACTGCCGAGGGGCGACCCCGCTTAGAAAAATTTTCTTCTAATTGAAAAATCTTATTTCTAAAATTTTGATGTTGCTTTGCCGGGAGTTGAACCAGGGCATACGGTGTGATAGGCGGAGCACGCTACCATCACACCACGGTGGACGTCATATATGTAGTATGCCTGTGTAAAATTATGCTTCTGCATATATTTGTTTGAAACTACGGAAGTAAGTAGTATGCATCACTTATTATTATTAGCTTTCTTCCTTTATATGAGAGAAAAGAAGCCACACGTACGCCGAATTAGATTTAAAATTTCGCAAATACTTAATAAACTTTTTGAATAATTTATATATGAACTCTATTATGCGCATATCACAAAAGGGCATAAATATTACAAGATAGTTCGCCGCATCAGTGGTGTAGCGATAGCGTGCTCCCCTACCACATCAAAGGCCCGGAAAAAGCAAATTTTTTAGAAACTGTTTTTTCGATTAGAAAAGGAAGGGGAAATCTAAGTTTACTTTTATGCAGAAGTTTCCTTTACAGTTTGATCAACGAGACCTGGGAAGACTCACGCCAAGGGTGACTTCGTCACTGTATAGTGCGACCTCCATAGCTTTACGTTTAATTAAAGGTGCCACAATGAATGTCAGAATAGGACTTGCCGGGACTTCGTAGAGCGACACATAGGCCGCGAGAGAGTACCTAATAAATGCACAGCGAAACCAATGGCTCACACATACCCTGTAGGGAAGTCAGTAACTATTGATACAAATTTTTAGTTCAGAACGAGGCTTAAAGAACCGTATAAAACTAGCTCGTAAGTAGTTAGATTTTCAATGGTTTGGAACTACAAAAAAGGTAATGCAGCTGTTCAGAAGTAGACATTTTCTCTACAGCATCGGTCTACGGTCGTAGCCCGATATGAAGGGCAACTTCGTGCATCATAAGCCACGAGCCCCTCGTAACTTAACTGGACTATAAGCGAAAATACCTAAACGCTTGCGGCCTGTTAGCTATCAAGCGTGATGACTTAATAGCGTCAGTCCCCCAATGCGTACATGTGAATGAGATGGTACTATAGAATGTGCAAGTACTAAGGGCGGAGTTTAACCAAACAAACTACGGGCATGGGAATCGACGCTGTAACTGTTAGTGTATTAACATCTACTCAGATAGTCAGAGAGCTATAAAAAGCAACATGCTTTTCTACTGTAGGTTAAGAAATTTTTAACAACATTTGATAAAATATATAGTTACATATATATTTGGATATTTTGGTACCACGCATAAAGATATACCAAGCCACTGTCAGTTGATATCTTAGTCGAGCGGGTACTGGCGAAATGAACGTGCCTGCCAGTGGAAACCTAGGGATTCCGCTGCCCTCTTGCTATTTGGTTTTGATCAAGTAAGATCCGTTCCAACTAACCAAGCGACTCCGAACGCTTGGTGGAGCTATTCATTGTTATTGGAGTATATACAGGTACTGCGCCAAATTGTTTAAGTGAGTAGAGTTTTAGCTGGACAGCTGACACCCAACCTTGCCTCGGCTCATCTATAATAACCGGGACTACGGGAGCACATGGTCTGCATCTTTTAGGTGCAGCAGTATACCCTCGCGTTCACACACCACTACATGCCGGAACCACTCAAGAAAGAGAGGTCATGAGCCATCAGATGTTTCCCTATTTTTTAAATCAAATTTTAATCAATGGCATTTGATAATGGAAAACGTGGGCAAGTTATTAAATATAACTTAACTTTCACTTTTAATAAGTTTCGATATTTTGGCGAATCACCTTTTATCCGAAAATGTCAATCAGTTTTTACTAAACAATTATATAATAAACCATGTGTGGTGTAAGACATCCTATTACAATTTACTTTATTTAACAACCAAGTGTTATTTCCGCTGTATGCATGAACAAACATTTAGCCCAACGCAATTAATTAAAAAAATAAATCAAATAAATAAATACAAATTTATATAAACAATCTAATACCTCATAATCTCACCGGAAATATACCTTAAATATTGCATGCGAATTTTCCCAACCAAACACACACTAGGAAATGCAAGCAGAGCGCTATGAATGTTGGTCAAGTCAACTTTGATGGGATGCATATTTTTAGGCGTAAGGACAATGTTAGCAAAACAACTAAATGCGTTTGTTCCTAAAAAATTAACTAAGCGTGCACGCATTTAAATGCGATTACTCATATAGTACATATTTATCCTTTCACCTATGTATGTTTTTGAAACTATAGAGTGCGCCTTAGTTTGCAAATTTGTATTACTTCTAAAGCAATAAGTACTTCTTTTAAAATTTAAGTTTCAAAACTCTTTTTATTAAAGTGCAGAATTTCCATTATATATTCAGAAAGTTACAATCAAGTTCAGATTTTCCAATTAAAGCTCAGAAAATAGCAATTCAAGTTAAAAGTTTTCATGTAGGTTTGTTTAATGGTGTGTTCAGTTTATACTTATATTTAAGAATTCATGAGCTTAACACCGCTTATAATAATTGAATTTCAATTATTATGTTTTCTAAGAGAAACTGAAAAGAAAGAAATATTTACTGGCATATTGCGATGGACCCATTGGCACACAAATTAATATAGAGACAAAATGTGTCAATTGTGTTGTTAGTGTAGAAATGAGAAAAACTGAATTAAGCATGAAAACAAATACCAGCAGGATGGCCTAGTGGTTAAAGGCTACTGCAGTTTCACCATGTGATTCACGGTTCGAATCCCGGTGAAACCTTTGATAACATTACAAAATTGCCTGATGATGATTACGTTGGCGGTTTTCGAAATGGGTCCATCGCAATATGCCAGTAAATATTTCTTTCTTTTCAGTTTCTCTTAGAAAACATAATAATTAGAAATGCAATAATTATAAGCCGGTGTTAATTATTAAAAGTTTTCAATTTAAGTTCAGAAGATAACAACCTAAGCTCAGAGTTTTCAATTTAAATTCAGAAAATTACAATTCAAGCTGAGAAACTCAAATTTAAGTACAAAATATTACAACTCAAATACAAAATTAACAATTTATGTTCAGAAAATTACCGTTCAAGTTCAGAAATTCTAATCCAAATCCCGAAAGTTACATATCAAACTCAAAAATTGAATTCTGAATTTCCAATTAAAGTGCAGAATTTCCAACTTAAATTCAGAAAGTTATAATCCAAGTTCAGATTTTTCAATTCAAGCTCAGAAAATAGCAATTCAAGTCCAGACTTTTCAATTTAAGTACAGAAAATTATAACTCTAGTCCATAATTTTCAACTTAAATTCAGAAAATTACTAATACATATCAAGCTCAGAACATTGTGACTCAAACACTACAAAACGGCTGAAAGTGTCAAGACAAAATTTTGCAAATTTAAAGCTAGTACTCTTGACGATCTGTTGATCATTCGGTATTATCTCCGGATTATTAGGAAATCGTTTCCGGTGTAAATATCTGGGGCTATTAAGAGAGAATTTGGGAACACTTCCACTTTTTATATAGATAAGCCCCATAGATGAGTTTAGAAGCCGCAACGTCAATATTTGGA